>WIPJ01000159.1:248043-263867 GCA_018155075.1 Cassiopea andromeda
AGAGATTTACGAAATTAACCTTCTCATAATCGTTTTTTAGTTGTTGTACCAGTTCCCTATATTTTTGTTTCTTTCTTTCGGCATTGCTTCTTAGATTAGATTCGTATCCCACAGTCAATTCTAAAATGTAAAGCGATTTATTAGAGAGTGAAAGAAGTAAATCCGGTCGCAAATCGTGCCCAGTGATAATAGAAGTGCTAAGAAGTCCTGGGATGTCAGCAAAAATCTTAGCATGCTGCAATGACCTAAATGTTGTGGCAATGAACATAAGGATAGAATCATGGCGCCAAATGTAACGGCCTTGTTGAAGATAGACTTTGTAACTAGAAATTATATGAAGAAGGGATTCTTGTGTAAGGCAGAAAGAACAGAGATGATGATAGACCCAATCTCTTAAGATTAGTCTTTGTTGGAAGAGTGTTGTTTATGTATTTGATAGAAAAGTTGAAGATGTTTTTTGGCAAGCTACTTTGTGCAGATGACCATAGTGAATTTTTTTTTCACACTTTATATAAGTATATTGAAATTCTACAATACAATTATAAACCTCGCTAAACATAGGTAGTTTATAATTGGCTACTCGTGTTGCAAATGAAAAATTAAATAAGAAAAAAAAATGTATTAATAAGTCAATAGTTCCGGAGTATTCTAATCCTTTCCTCGTCTGCAGAAGACGAAATAAGTAGATCTGATTGTAATGGCAGATATCTTTTTCAATATGTAATCTTGATGAATATTTTCCACCTTGATTTCTTTGAGCATTTCGATAAAAGCAGTTGAGAGAGATGAAATAATACCTAAAGTGCTGATGGAGAGGCTTATTAGTTTAACGTCATTGTACTGTTGTCTTAGATTTGCAGTCACGTCCTGGTATTTGTTAGTTTTTCGAGCTGCGTTAATAGATAGATTTGTCTCAAAACCAACGGTGAGTTCAAGAATATACAAGCAAGTGTTTTTGTAGGTTCAGAGAAGATCTGGTCGTAAGTTATCCACAGTAATAACTGATGGACTTATAAAGCCTGGAAGATCGGCATACAATGTTGTACCTGTAAACTTCTTGTAATGATGATGCAGTTAAGTGAAGGACACAGTCATATCGACCTTCGTTAAGGTAATTGTTGCAACCAGCTACAACGTGGAGAAGAGATTCCGGTTTGAGGCAAAAATGACAATCAGATGAGG
This sequence comes from Cassiopea andromeda, assembly GCA_018155075.1. Lineage (NCBI taxonomy): Eukaryota > Metazoa > Cnidaria > Scyphozoa > Rhizostomeae > Cassiopeidae > Cassiopea > Cassiopea andromeda. Next base: position 249,226 of record WIPJ01000159.1, read on the forward strand.
TAGCAAGTCCCCATTTGGAAAGATTCTTTCTAGTTGGGAGAGTATTATTGATGTATCGAACTGTAAAGTTAAAAATATTTTTTGGTAAATTAGACTGAACAGAAGACCAGATAGAGTTTAGTTTTGGTAAGGACTTTGAAATAACAGCAGAAAAGAAAGACCCTTTCGAGGCCAAATGAGACTGTAGTCTCTCTTCCTGAGATGATCGAAAAGTAATAATAATAATTTCAATTTTTTACAGACGGTGGCCCATTCAGCTTAGCTGGTTTGCAAGGGGCCGTCTATTTACAAAGTAAAAGCTAAAATCTTACAAAAAGTATATATTTTTAAGAAGTCTAAATTAAAAAGTGTATGTAACTAGATATGTAAAACAAATATTTACAAATAAGACTTAAAAGATGCAAGAGATGATGCACATTTAGCACTAGCTAAGAGACCATTCCACAATTTTGCTCCTCTGAAAGAATATCCTTTTTGCCCATTATTAGTTTTTTTCAGTGGCAACTTCAAATCTCTATCAGTGTTTCTTAGGACTCGACAAGATTGTTGAGAATTCAGAACTAGAAGTTGTCTAAGGTCATTTGGAGCAAGGTCGTTGACGGACTTATAAGTTATTAGTTTTAACTCATTTTCGTTAAGTTCGCTGATCGATCTTAACCAAAGTTTGCTAATACTGGTTTGGCAGGGGTATCGAGTGCACTGTCAGTTATCATTCTAACTGCTCTATTCTGTAGCGGAATTTCTCGTGGAAATCCGCCTTAACAGATCAAACTCAATTTTCGAGACGTGACCTTTTCACAGTTGGTGTTGAGGATTCAACAGGGCTTGCTTATGCTTGCCCATGTCTCGATTCTGCTGACTTCGGGTAGATTTTGACTATTTTTGTCAGTCACATCATCACAGTAGGAGCAAGAAAACTGTGATTAGGAATGAAAGGGGGACAGGGGGTTTTAAGGGCGAATAAGGCTTGCTTGTTTTGAAATATGTTGCTGTGATACTAAGGGAGCTGTCACTGTAAGCAGGGGTGATTTCTAGGGGGGCTCAGCCCCCTAGAATTCCTGCATTGGCTTAGTTTTTCAGAGTTTATTGGCTTTGCTTCCAAAGTGTTATGATCAATTGTGCACTGCTATATGATTATTGACGCATCTCTTATTGTTGATTATACTATTTCAGTATTAAACTAAATTATCATGTTTCAATCTTTGAAAATATGGGCGTGATTGTAGCTGGGCCACACCCAAACTATGGGCGTGGCTGTGCCTAGAGCCCCCTTGTTAAAATTTTTAGAAGTCACCACTGATTGTAAGTAGTGGGAACAGGAGTGGAAGAATTTTTGAGATAAATAGTGAAGTGTTCTTACCCCGCTCACTACGTTCATTAATATTCGAAGCCCAATTTTGAAACTCTTGAAAAACTTCATACCCCCAACAATATTGTTATTTATTTCCTTCTATTTGGATTTAAAGCTTGAGAGTGCTAATAACGCAGTCTGGGTATGAAGGAAAGGAAAATAGAAAAGAAAAAGGGAATCATTGAAACAAAGAGCACACATTTATTGCTGCTACAAATAAATTTTTGCTCGCAAACGTTTATTTCGAAAAAGTAGGCATTTTTATACATTTTTGTTTAGAATAAGTTAACATTTTGTAGTTAAGTTAATACAAAAGTTAACGTGCAAATAATATTTATTGTGGGAAATTAATCAAAATGTTGATACCCCATCATGAGTTGGCAAAACACTTGACACCCTCCAAATATTCTTCCACCCCTTTACCCAGCATCAAAAATGACAACTAACTAACAAAAAACGGAATGTACTGTAACGGAAAAGGTTTGCTACTCCCATCCGGATATATTGTGCAAAACTTGTCAAGATTTTATTGATTTATCGACATCCAGCGCCTGTGTTTGCCCTTTACGATTGCTTCTTAATTCTGTCAAATAGCAGATGTCGAAATTGTTGACCTCTTTCTATAGGCCACGCGAAGCATGTCCAGCGATTAGTAGTTGCTAAAGAGACTGGGTCGAGTTCCTATGCTCAAGACAGTCACAGCAGACATCCATCATGAGAGGAATTCCGAGGGTTGAAGTCTCTTGAAATGAAATTCGAATCTTGAGGTTACCTACAGCATATGAAAGTCATAACTTGAGACAAACAAGGAACTCACATGAAAAAAACTTGATCATTCTTGTTCATGATGTTTCCCACTGGTCTCTAGTTTGCCTCAGTTTTGAAGGTCAAAGAACGGTGCATAGCAACTCTAGATTTTCGCGAGAGCAATGCTAAATGCGTAGTATTTGAAGTGTTTTATTTGACAAATAGGTAAATATTTGCATTTGTTTCAGAAATAAACACGTATTGGTAGAATAGAGCACAATAAACATCAAAAAAACTCAAGGCAAATAGATCAGATTTGATTTTCTAAAAGATAGGTATGCATTTTCGAGTATAATTTCTTTCAACCCAACCCGCTGGCAAATTCAAGCGAAGGCATGCTTGAAAAAATATAGAAGTGAACTTGGAATAAATGTAGAAGACAGCCTGCAATAAATATAGAACAGTCTATCAACCTTCATCATCCAACAGTCAATGCTAATAGTAATTATAATATAATGTTTCTGATTATACTTCAGAGTTGGAGTACATAATACTTCTCAAGTTTATCTTAACAGCTAACAATAAGCTTCAATTTTGAAGAAAAAATTAAATATGATTCTCCAAAAAAGTTCTAAATTTAATAAAATGATGAATAATAAGATGTTCAACTAGCAAAATGTGAATAATCATTTGCGGGAATGAAACTAATGTCTAAATTATTATCATATAAAATAGCTTAAGAAATAATACTGATTTCTAGAACATTCTATTTTATATCTTAGGAGTTCAACAGTGTTTTAAATTTCCTTCCTAGGTTAAAGGTTAAGTGAAGTTGTGGGGGTTTCTAGCAACTTTCCATGAAAAAGGTTAATGGACATTACAATCAATGATGCGCTTATGGGGGGCGTGGGGTTTTGATGCCCCAATTATGTACCAAACTGCAAGAAGTTGGTCATGCTGCAGGAGAGTAGCGTGCAATTGATGAGTGTTTTACGTGACCTTTTTTAGCCGGTCAAATGTATGCAAAACGCCCCCCTCCTAAAGGAAAGTGTCATACACATCTCTGGTTGCGATCAAACATGTAATCCAAGTTCCTATGTAAAATTCATGGAACACTCAAAACTTTTGCCGTCGCCCTTCTTTGATGGCAAGTCTCGTTCATCACGATCGTGGGTCAAATATTTTTTAGATGTGGTATATCAGTTATCCATAATTAACACGAAACATCGTATAGACTATGGTTAAGTTATTGCCATGTAATCTTTTTGATCCATATCGCTAGTAACATTAATATTTAAAATCTACCGTAGCAAGCTTCTTAATGAACAATGGAATACCTGCCACTAGATCACAGTTCCAGCCTGTGCTTGTTCACAAAAAGCCCTTAGGATCATCTGGTTTTTCATAATGTACTAACTTTGGCAACTGTTAACTCAATTTTATCTCATATTGCCAAGAGACAGAAGGGAGTTTGAGATTAGGAGAACTCCTAGATCATGGGCTATGGGTTTGCGTTCCGACATCTGAAATAGCTCAAAACAAAGTTGTATATTAAATCGAAATTTCCTTGCATTCTCATAAAATGAAACCATAATATTATCCAATTTCTGATAATTTCTACATATATTCTTTCTTGCCTAACGTAAGTGGTTGTTTTGTTTACAGTTTCTTTCACAATATTACCCTTTGGAGCCCTTTCTTTCATAATATTACCCATCTCAACGCAACCCTTTCTCCAAACTATCGTTTTTGATATCACTTTCTTAATACTATCCCTTTTTAACACCATCCTTTGTAAAAACTATTGTTCCTTAACACTATTTTTTCTAAATTATATCTCTTCTTATTACCATCCTTTCTAAACCTTACCCTTTGGAAAGTCACTCAAAAATATTCAAAATATAATGGCACCAGGCCTGTCACGGCCTCTATTTATGGCCTCCATTGTAATGCAATCCAATAAACATTCAACTGGTTATATCCTATCTTCTTATATTTCAGCCTATTATTTGCAATCTGGGAGTCAATAGGAGTGGCAAAAAATTAATGAAAAATTTTCGGGTGAAATTAATCAAGTATGAATTTGCAGAACAGGTTACTTAGAGGGAGATTATATGGTGCATTAGGGCAAAGTTATTCAATTTTATCTAATTTTCTGTTTAACCCAGGCCTTTAAATGAGAGGTGCTCAATCAAATGTGAGCACCTCCAGACGTGCTTCGCAAACCCTACTGGCTCAATTATTCAAGCTCCTAGAGTCAATCAGTCATTTATAATAAAGAAATTCAATTCAGAAAAGGATTCTGCCTGAAGCTGCACTGAATATCTATGAAATAATAATTAAATGTCCTTTCCCTCTCTCCTGTGAAATCAAAAGTTCTTATATATGGAGTCACATTGTGAACAAAATTTGAAGAATGAATTTCATGTTGTGTACTAAAACAAACACACCACTTCAGATATTTACTTTTGTTACAAAATTATACACAGTTTGTCAATAGAGTCCACTTTGATCTCAAGGAATATGTCAAAATATTGCTTTGTCACCCCATAAAAAGGGTTCTCAATGGAGCACATGCCTCCATCCCACCCCCAGCCAGCACACCACTGCTTAAACAGTATGGGAGCTTGACCAAGCGCCTTAATGAATTGTGAAGCTTGGCAAATCAAGTACCAAGCATTTGCTCATTTCAAGGCCTGATTTAACCAAGTTCTAAGTTTAACTTTTAAATTTTAAGTTCAAGTAATATGTACTACAAATAAAGTACTATATATTCCCCCAATTGGCATCAACAGTCAGTAAGCAAACATGAGTCCTCTCTTATTTAAGGCATTTTGAAAATTATTCATTTTTCACATTTTGCTTAATAATCATCAGGGATGGGAATTTTGAGAAGAAAAAAAACCAGGAAACTTTATTGGTTATGTAAATAATCAATTTGGCATAGACCTGGGGTATCAAACATACAGCCCTCAGGCTGGAGCCAGCCAACAAAGGCCGTCAATGTGGTCCCCAAAAAAATTTTGAATAAAACTGAAACCTAGTGGTTACTTCTTGAATGTACTAGCTGACTTTGAATAGCTTGTTTCCCCCAGTTTTTCCACTACCAAGCCATGGCACCCTCTAGGACCTGGTCAACCTATCCTGCCCATGTGATGTCATATTTTGCCATATGTGGCCCCTGGCCTAGAATGAGTGTGACACCCCTAGTGTAGACTGGCTTCTCCATGCCAATGGCTACAAATTGTGCAAATTTTGATGACTTTTGAACATTACATATAGAAATTATAATTGGTTTTCAATAAAGAAAAATAGGAAAATTTTGCTATGCTATGAGATCTCTTGATGCCAACAGAGCTAAACAATGCTTTTAACCAAATAATAAAAATTCACACTATAAATGATAAGCAAAGAAGGCATTTTCCCTGAATAATATATAAGAATTTAACATTTGAAACAAAATCCAACAGATCCTGCAGACTGTGATTTCAATAGAACACATTAATCACCTTTTCTTTTCCATGAGAATCTGACTTAGTGCCTGAATCAATGAAAATAACATAATCAAAAAGTGTAATGAGAAACAAAGTAAAATGAAACATAGAAAATATTGGAGTCCACACATAGCCTGCATTATATTCTCTTATAGTGTGGTTTATCAAACAAACATATAAAAACATAAATATACAAAGAAACAAGTAGAAAACATAATTATATAGCTGTTAATTTAATGAAGCCCAAAATCTATGTTCACAGTTAAGTAAATGATGAAAATGAGGGAAACGTTAATCATCAGTCATACTGAAAAACTATATGAATGTTACATGTTATACATAGCTAATAAATTTGGGAATTGTGATCAGAGTAGCTGAGTTGTTATTCTGGTCTTTATTACCATGTTTAGTGAGCTCTAACATTAATGGGTGGGGTTTTGTCATAAAGGCTATTTAGGAAATAGCCAAAATTGGGGCCCCATCCTTTTCTCATCTCAAATAATACAAACAGATTTATCTCTTGAATATCGCCGAGGGGGCCATCTCAAAAGCTCAGGGGCCTTTAGGAGCTGCCCTAACTCCAACCTATGTCGCTTACGTCACTGCATGAATCTGGCTTCTTATCCCAGAAAGTCTTATACAAGAGAAAGTCTACATATCAACAAACCACATATGCATGCAAGATATGTAGGAGTAAATTCTATGCTTACCCAAAAATTGAATTTTTTGTTGGATGTTTTATGAACCTATTCCGATTGAAGCGATTCAGGTTCTTGTGAGCAACAATCTGGAAGCAAGTTGAGTTTCCCTGGCGTGCAATAATCGTTGACCAAGCCAAGAACACTTCCCAAATGCGATACAAACGTTGGCCATACTTGAGAACCATTTTACTTTTGGCCTCAGTCTTGATCCAGTTGTTGTACCAATGATTGATGGTGTGGGAATAGTGGATACCAACATTATCAGTTGACTGAATTTCAAATCCTGCTCCTTCCAAATGGGCAATTACAAACCCGAGAGGGCAACTGGCATCTGCTCCTGGAAAGATATACTTATCCATGAATAATCCCCAAATGAAATCTTCCCATTGCCAAGCTCTTCGCAGGCCTGCTATCTGAAGGAAAAATATGCCATCATCATCCAACATATCATAGACTTGACTCATGAAGCCTCCAAAATTTTTTACGCCAACATGCTCGGCCATTTCAAGACAGGAGATTTTGCTGTACTTTGATCTTGGTATATCTCGGTAGTCCATACAGATGAAAGATGCCCCATCAGAGATACCCTTTTCTTTAGCGCAACGATCAGCCCATTCCACTTGGTTCTTTGCCAAAGTAACACCAACACCCTGAACATTATGAGTTTCAACAGCATAGTTCACCAGTGTTCCCCAGCCACATCCAATATCAAGTAGACTATCATTTGAATGTAACTGAAGCTTTTCACAAACTATTGCTAATTTATTCTCTTGCATCTCTTCAAGGGTGCTGTCTGACTTTTGCTTGATCCCTGACGTGTAAATCATCATCGGCCCTAGAAAATGCTCGTAAAAATCATTCCCTCGGTCATAATGATCTCGAACTTGGCTTGTATCTTGGACTTTCGTGTGAAACAACATCTCTGGAATAAAATTGCAGAAGAAAAACTTTATGTGCCACCACATTAGGCGGTTTGACGAATATTTTTCCCTCGATTCTAGGGCTTGTAGGGTGTCTGTTTTGAAAGCTAGTTTGTTGTCAGCGTAAGATTCATAAAGAACTTGAACAGGAATGAAACGTCCTTCATATTTCTTGCGGAGTTCGTCGTCTTTGAACTCAATGAAATCGGTGATCTGGCTTTTCCCGCTTCGGTAAACTGAAAAATTATTCCATATTACCAAGAGGACGACAAACGTTAGGGTATCCAATAGGCAAAGCACCAGTGGAAAGGCGTAAAATGGCAAACCAGCCCACCATTGCACTAACATAGGCCAGAGAAATCCAACTGAAATTAATGTCGTCAATGAGACTTTCTTCCAAGCCAAATTCTCCATAGCTGGGCTGTGTCCGAATCCCATTCACGCCCTTGTGAATACACGGTCGTGCAGCTGGCATCTGGGCCAGGGTGTAATTTTGAATCATTCTACACATGGCAGGTTAAGCTCACGATTTTCAATCATTCGACCGGTCAAACTACCATGATGATCCGTCCACAAACAACAATACACCACATGGCAGATGCATCCTCGCTTTGGAAAGTTTCACGTGAAACGAGGTACAAAGAACAGGTCGACACAAAGAGGATTAGATTACTGTGACAATGGCATGAATTAGGACTAAAACACAATGCAGGTTGTCCAATATTTCGCATCACATGGCATAAGAATCCAAAAGCAAATGTATAGTATTGTAATGAAGATATGATATACAATAAGATATAATTTGGGATAGAAAACCTTAGGATAGGAAATTTTGCAAACTCTTCAGCTGTAGGCTTCACATTTAAAGGCTTTATAAGGCTTTTGGACGATTTGAATATGGTTTTTGTCAAAATTATGTTTCAACTTCCTTGAGCATGACCCATGCAAACTTTTGAGTATTCCTTCGTGAACGCTGTATCTCGGAACAGAAGTTTTGGGAGGATATTGTCACGAGTCCTGTTCATACGCGTCGACCACGTCTTATTTGATATGAGGCTCAGTGTTCTTTTTTACAAGATACCAATTTGTAGGGAAGGCAGCCCTATAAACCCTCTGACTTTCTAACACCCATAGCATTGCACGAAATAATAAAAAGGTCGAGAATTTGATTTTTATTGCTTGCATCCTGAAAATAAAGCAATGAAAGTGTCAGTGGCTAGACAAAACCTCAAAATTTGGAGAATTTTAAGACACGTATATAGCTAGAGTCACATCCAACATGCCTCAACACATTACGTACAACATAAAAGGCAGGCGCGCAACTAGGGAAGGTTCCTGGGGGTCTAGACACCTGCCCTTTTCAGTAAAAGAACGAATATGCCCTTTTTGTAGTGCCCTCTCTATTCAAAAATGGCGTTTCCCTTGCATGGGAAAGGCGCGTAAAAATTTTTCAGGGGCTTGACTCTACCGTGATAAGAAATAGCAATAAGTATCATTGACCTTCAGAGCAATGACGTCAGCAAATCTCCTACAGTATTTGCTCCACTTATGAAGCTGAAAAACAATATCAGTAGGCCGTATCATCTATACATAATTCTAGTATGCCCTTGTTCGTGGATTGGATCCCTGCCCTCAAAATTCCTAGTTGCGCGCCTGAAAGACTTTAATTATGAAGCTCAAAGCCAGGCTCTTGTTGAAGGACATGCAAAGTACGAGACTGCTGTGTGTGTGTGTGTGTGTGGCTTTTTCATCGTCACCTGAGACGGATGTGGTATGACTTTGGGTCACATGCACACTACAAAATGCAGCATGATTGAGCAGGTTTATACCTGCAGGATGTGCCGTATCTGCTGCTTATCTTACATCGTGATCTGCTAGGTAACAGTGAATCGGTTATTGATTTCGCACAATACGACTGATCGCAAGAATTATCTCAGCTATACAGTGTTAACATCATGAAACAAGGGATATTCATTCAAGGGCACTCCTCTCACAGAAAGATAAGAAAAACAGAAGACCCTAAATCAGTGGATTACGTCACTGATGAGATATTTAAGAAAGGGACAGGTATTTTGAAGCAAGCCGCAACTAGAAAAAGTCTTAAATATAATAAATTTTCATCAGTCAATATTGCTCAATACTCGCTTTTAGTACTGTGTTTAAGCATTGGGTTTCACAGAATCATTTTAGCGACTGCTCAGTATTTGTGCCTCAGGTTGGGACCTAAGACGATTAAATTGGGTAAATGACGTTTCTCACAGCCTAAAGGCTAGGTATAATATTTTCTGTCTCTCAAAGGTTGGGCAGCATATTTTTAATAGCTCTATATTAGTTGGATAACTATTATTTTTAAATTGTACATAGTGGGATAAAAAAAATTGCCTCAATAAATATTTCTCTTCAGTCTCAGCCTGAAGCAAAAGCTTGGACTGTCCCATAATGGTATGTTTGTTTGGCTCTCGTCCATTTCTGATCTTGAAATCTCTATATTTCCAGTAGCGGCCTTTTGGTAAAGTACAAGCTTTTTTCTCTAAGGAACCTAGCTCGAGGCCTAGTTCTAAAAGTTCCCAATTTTTGGACCTCTTTTTGTCAAATTGTACTACTAAAAGTTCCTTTAATAGCTCCTTAATTTTCACTGCACGAATCCATAAAAATTAGCACAGGCACAAGATAAACTTCAAAATTCTGAATTTTACATTACTTTTTGGCTAAAAGGCTAAAACCACAGGTAAGGTAAGAAAGAAGCTTTATAAATATATCTATTTGAGCTTTGGTTGTAAATGAATGAAATCAGCTTCATACTTTTTGATAATTTGCAGTCATAAAAAATTTTTCATATGAAAAGTTCCTTGGGTTTTTTCCGTTGGTGCTATAGTTTCCTTAAATATTTCGGCCGTCTACTTGCAGATTCCTTACAAAGTGGTTACTCATAATTTCATGGCTAATAGCATTTTTCTTCTCTAGGAGGCAAAAGCTTTAGCTTCAAATATTGCGGCCATCTACGTGTAGGCTCCTTATAAAAATGCGTGTGGTTGCTTCTCAGGCAAAGCTAAGTTTTACAAAACCACGATAAGCATTATGGAACAGGTAAATGGCCAAACTAAGAGAATCACCAAATGTTTGATTTACTAAACTGTTAGTCATTGCCTTGAAAAACTGTGGTTCTTAACCTGGGTTCGATCGGGCACCATGGGTTCGGTGAGTCATCAGTTTCAAGGGTTTGGCTGTTTGTTTCACTCTACTTGTATGACTCATGATGTCACGCTCTGCTTGACCATCATTGGCTGCAGGTGATCCCGGTTATAGTCATATACCTATGTTTCGAATTTGAAGAAAAGAAGCACATTTTGTTTTTCCAACTACAAAAGTTCGATGAATGCATGTATGGAACTTTTTGGTACCGCCAGCAAGGCTAAGACGATTGCCGTAAAACAACGTGGCATTCTAGAGACGAGTATGGAATGCTCATTTTCTCTGTCATTTTCTACATCAGACGCAGCGAGAAACATAATAGTGACTTCTTGCAATTCAGTTTAATAAAATGCGAAGAATAATGGGAAATGCTGTCAAGTTTCGTTACATTCTTCAAATAATATACCCTCTTTTTGTCTTACGTAAAGGACTTTTTGCTTTTTGGATCCCTTCTTCCTTGATGGATTTCGCAGATGCACATTTTGAAACGAAGCAGCAATTCTCAATATTCTCTATTGGCAAGAATCTCTATTCTCTACACTCCACGTACAGGGGTGGATTAGAGTATGATTGCTGGGGGGAGGGTGTAAAATTATGAATGGTGGTATGAACACCACACCTTTCAGATTCCTGGATAATGAATTCATGCCCATTTACGGTTCCATTATTGCCGCATCTTAAGCATTGTTTTTTACTGCAGAGGCTTCAAGCCTTGGCTATTAAAAGTCAGTCCCATTATGACATAAAACAGTTCATATTTTGAAGGTTACTAAACGGTATAAAAATATTGTAGAATTTATCGAGTGGTGTGAACATATTGCAGAATTTAGCGAATGACATGACAATTTTGAGGGTTTCGCAACCCCTACACACCACAGTAAAGGCCAATACCCTGTGAGAAAAAACTCGTACCCCCTTCACACCACAATAAAGGCTAATTTCCAATGAGAAAAAACTCAGCGAAATTGTTCTCGCGAAATGTGTCGAGCGAACAATTTCTCGAGAAACATTTCGCAAGTCAATTTCCAGTCGACGAAATTTCTCTGCAAAATCTCCCCGCGAAATAATTCATTTGCCTCGTGAACTCATCGTGCAAGGAGATTATGATCTTGCTCGCTTTGCATTGACACTAAAAACAGAGAGAAAATAAGCAAGGACCCTGTGATCGCAGAGTGTTTTCATAAAGAAAGGAGGGCATTGCAATAATGCTAGGAAAGTGCGACTTCATGACCCTGTTCCACACTCAGTTAGTCTAAATTCTGACTCTCCACTTTACTGTAGCAAATTGCTGAAGGTAAAGATCTTTTATAATTACTGTAGTTGCGTTTTCCGTTTCAGTCGATGAATGGTTTCGTGTTGCCACTGCTGCTTAGGCCATTTCGCTGTTTCTGTTTACGTCACAAATACTGGAATGTGTCACCCACAGATTAGTAGTGCCACATTGCCGAACCGATATGGATTCTGAATGGTCTGCTAGAGAATTTCGCAAGCGAAATGAGAAAAAAGTTGAACTGGAGTCAACTTTTTTCACTGAGATATTTTTTAGCTCGAAATCTCAATGAAATGTCACTGCGCATGCCTGTGACGTATTTCGCTCGAACTTTTTCGCATTTCGCTGAGTTTTTTCTCACTGGAAATTGGCCTTAAATCGTATATTTCTGATTAAGGTTCCCTGTGTTGTTTAACCCCCGTCTCATATTGACCCATCACCTGCTCCAAATCTACACAATAATTGCTCTCATTGACTTTGCTCTCATTGACATTGCTCTCAAAGGAAGTTGTTGAACCCATAACATATTTCAACACAGCTATCCCAGTCGTTCATTGATTTAATGCAGATGGTTGCCACATGAACTACAGGTGTGTTCAGACAAAGTTAGGACTCACTTCCAAAGCTCAGAATGTCATGAGGATTAAGAGAGTTTTTTTCTTAAATAAGGAAATTAATTATTTAGGAAAAGTGACATAAAGTTAGACAGATGGTGCCCACAGCTCTGTTTAGTGGACTTCGTAACAAATGCTAAGTCACTGAAGAACTTATTAATGACGCTACCTTGTAGCTTTGTACTCATTCGTGTTCAAGATCTGAACTTAGCTCCTTGAACTTATTTTGAAGGGCAGATTCGATTCAGCGAGGGTGTTAAACCAGCACTACTTGCTGACGCATTCGTTTTGCTTTGACATGCCGGTGAAGGGTGGGGTAACGATAGCTACTTGTGGGCAATTTTGGGACATTTTGTGGCCTATCTGTAAATTGTATTTGCCATACACGTTTTTTATAAGAAACCAGTTTATAAGCAGCCTAGTAGCCTAGACTAGACAGTGTTGTAAACTCTAAACTATAACTCTTAATCTCAACTATAAAGCGTAGAATGGTAGCTATAACTCGTTATCTTAAAACTCTTACCTATATACTCGTATCTTAAACTCGTTGCTACATACTCGTGGCTATAAACTCGTGGCTATAAACTCGTAACTATAAACTCTGAATATATACGACTAATTGCGGAGGAGCGTTGTACGTGACGAAGTATCCAACAGACAGCCTAAAATTTAGAAACTTTTCGAACTACAAGGAAAGAGCTAAGAAACTTTAGACAAATAGCACATTGAATTCGTTACCTGTTCAGTGTAAAGCTATACCAAAACAATGGGGATATGACATTGCTTTAGAATTTAACTCACGCATTTTGTATATTATAGGACAAATAGTTTGCTACACTCACGTTCTGCCTGCGCATTCACAGCAATTTAGTTCGCTGAATTAAGAAACTTTAAAGACACTTTTAGAGCTAAGTTGTGGACAAAAATTATGAAGTTTTTAATACTAGGTCGTGAACTAGGTTTCTTATAAAAAAGAAAACGTGTAAACCAGCACTCAGAAGTCCCTTCGTACGTTACTACTCACATAACGTCAAGGAACATTTTTCTGCGCCTGTAGAAATCTTCAACTAGCGGATCTCAAATTTCACGCAACTTTTCAAGATTGAAACTGTTTATACATTTAAATATTTATCAATCTTTGTTTTATCAAAGACATTTTGATGCACTTTTGCTCATAGCCAAATTGACTCAGTAAAGTGCCCCTAGGATGCAAGAACTAAAGCTGGATTATCATGATGATATAAAAAAGAATCAGATTTGAAAATCGTCGTTTCCAGCATGAATTATTAATTCATTGCTTTCATAGCCTCAACATGATTTCGAAAGTGTTTTGTAAGCAGAACATGGAACAGCAAAAGGTTTGTGAATATTTGTATGTGTGTATGATAATCACTAAGAACTTGATGGAGATGTTCACCTGTTGAAGCAGATGCACGCAAGATTTTTATCTTCTTTTGTATTTAGTCATCATCATTCAGTACTGTAGTCAGCTGGCCTGGTTGGGAGTATGAATCCCATAGTACATTTTACATTGTATAACGAACATGTGTTTCAAGGCAGAGCTCTTTCTTGACCACAGTGAGTTACTGGAGAACAGCCCCCAGTCCCCTACTGTAATTGGGCCTGTCCTCGGTATTCAGGTACCCCGGGACAAAATGGGATGCCCCCTACGAGCGATACGAGCAGGAAGTTTTCAGGGTCTAGAAATTAACTATGAAAAAATACTGCTGGTTTACTTTATGAGGCTCCCCAATCATCGAAGCATTGGGTGTTATGAGGCACCTTGGACCTTGAGGCCTTGGAGCAGTTTGCCCCCGCCCCCCTCACGGCAGCCCTGCTTCTCAATATGGATAACTCCACTATGAAATATGTTTTGTAGCTCTTTACAAGAACGTTATTACGAATCACCCCAACATATGAAGCAAAAAGACTCAACAGTCTTCGTGTTTTAGGTAGAACTATAGCATTGCTTACCCATCTCCACAAGCAGAGACTTCTACCAGTACTACGTGCTTTCTAGAATTTTGATACACCACTGATGACGTATCTAGTTCCCAGTCTTTTTATACGTGAATACAGGTAGTTTTGTATTCATGTGATTATGCAAAACACTCTAATTGGTTTTTTGAGAGAGTAAGGAATTCATGCGTGTGCATCAAACCAAAGTGGTGACTATCTAACTTAGCAATGCTTGGGTAAGAGAAAGAGTGTTCCCTTCTGCAACGCTGAAAGTAACAAAGAACATATTAATTTGTTCCACATCAGTATAGAATGAACAAAAACGCGTATGAAATTAACTTGACAAAATGTTTCTAATGGCGAGACATTGTGCGATTACTCTTTATATATATAT
>WIPJ01000164.1:0-15005 GCA_018155075.1 Cassiopea andromeda
TATATATATATATATATATATATATATTATATAGATATATTATATATATGTAGGTATTTCAATATTTTATATTTTGATGTATTGTTAAGTCTACCGAAGCTATCTATTCATTAGTTACTTAGTTGTGATTGCTTATTCCATATCGCTTCTACTATCCTCTATGTCACAAAGCATTTCATACAATTTTATAATGAGCAAAACTCCACGCATAAAGAAACTGCAAGCAGTTTCGAATTCAGGTTTTTCGTTCACTGCAAATACAACACTCACTTACATGCCTTTTTTCATATGAATATCCAGCTTTTCGTGGAGCTTTGATACTCATGTGCTTTTTACTATGGGTCTAAGATTACTCTAAAAGCATTCTTACGCTATCTTGAGATTGGTTTTTGCAAATATAGTAATTTATAAGAGAGCCATTTTACTTATCCCTTAAGCAGAATTTGCAGAAGTGTTTTGGACATTGCTCATTATGCAGAGTGTACTATAGAGCCAACAAGAATTGGGCCCTAAGAAAAAATTTTCGAAGTAAAAGTTCTCAGATGCCTGGAAAACTGAGATCGGTCTTTGCAAATACAGTATTTCGTAAGAAAGCCATTCTACTAATCTTTTAAGCAGAATTTACAGAAGTGTGTTAGAAATTTCTTCGTATCCAGAGTCTACTATAGGGCCCACCATCAATGGGTCATATGAAAAAATTTTCAGAGTGAAAATCCTCAGATGACTCTGGAAAACGCTATTTTGGATTTGGTTCTTGCATATATTGTGTAGCCTTCAACTCTTAAAAGAATTACCTGATGTTGAAGTTTTTATGACCCAATTTTACCTGAATTTTCTCAAGTTCTAAAAGTTGAGGATGCAACACCCCCAACTTCCCCCGGTCGCAATGGCCCTGCTTGCGCTCTTCTTAAATTTCAGCGATTCTAAGCCTTATTACTCTTACAAACTTTATTCTACTTGAAGTAGGTACTGTTGTATGAAATGAATTTCGACTTCAGCACAGTTATTTACTAGACAGTATTCTGCCTTACGGACTCTCGTAATCAGATTGTGATCTTGTTTTTTAATTGAAAATTTTCTCAATTGAAGTATCAATGACTTCAAATACTTTTAATTCTCTAGAATTTTTGTTTGGTTTTGTGTGACATTCGGCTTTTACGGAGAGCAGACACCAACAAATGTTACTCGCCCAGAAATAATAGTTAATTCCCGCGAAAATTAGAGTTTTCAGCGTTTACGACAGTTAGTCCCCGCGACAGTTTACACAAAAATGCTTCACATCATTCGCGACTTTTCGCGACAGTGTTTTCCCGCGACAGTGTTTTCCCGCGACAGTTTTTTCCCGCGACAGTTTTTTCCCGCGACAGTTTTTCCCGCGACAGTCTCTTCATTTAAAGAAGAATGTAGATCACATGGGTTGCATTCCAAACTTCAAGATTCCAGGCAATCGCCAATGGATTCTTGAGACAAGAATGATGTCATTGTGAGAAAAGAGAATCGAAACAGTGATTATGTCATTTGAGGCCTCCATTCTTACTTTTACGACATCACGAGTGGAAACACGAGGGATGACCTCTCTTCTGAGTCATGTGTTTTCATCTTTGCAGACTGCAAAAGCGTTCATTGTATTCTTTTGTTGCTTGGAATGACTCTTTCTGCCACAATGATCAATACATGCTTTTGGTCGCGATGAACAGAATTCATTGTTCGGACATACAATGCAAATAGATTCTTAGATTGAGGGTGAATGTGCCAGTAGCAACATTTCCCACCCTTTCCCTAGTCCAATTTAACATCACATGGCTGAAAGTATTGTTCTAGATGTGAGTTATAGTTGCTTTAGCCTTTGCTGTATATGAGACTCGGAGGCAAAAACTTTGTACAGGGCATAGTATAGTATCGATAGTCCTAGGGTGAAGTCATGTCAGCTGTTTCATTTGGAAACATAGCCCCTCTGTGTACCATACTGTTTTATGCCCGTACCATTTATTTAACAACGAAATTTACATATTCGTTGTTGAGTATCAGATGCTATAAAAAGACAAAGCCATGG
The DNA here is from genome assembly GCA_018155075.1 of Cassiopea andromeda. Lineage (NCBI taxonomy): Eukaryota > Metazoa > Cnidaria > Scyphozoa > Rhizostomeae > Cassiopeidae > Cassiopea > Cassiopea andromeda. Next base: position 2,054 of record WIPJ01000164.1, read on the forward strand.
AGAAATATATGCAGAAATTTAATTGGGTGCTTACAGGGGCGTAGATAAGGGAAATTTTGGATGGATGTCGGCCCCCATTTGCCGACAAAGAAGACTTCCTTCAAACCAAATTTGCCGACAAAAAAAGCTGTCCCCGCTTTCCAACATTAGGGTACTGGAAATCTGCCGACAAACCAAATGTTTGGGGTGTGCGACGCCCCCACCCCCTATGGTTACATCCCTGGGTGCTTACAATAGGGAATGTGCAATCTTTTCGATACCTAGCAGAAATTTGCATATGACTTCTTCAATACGTCATGAGATTACGAAGTTCCCGGATGTTTCTATCACGTGATCATCCGCCATCTTGTCTGTAGGCAGTTGAAAATGAAGAAAGGAGTGTCGCAGAGATGATTCAAGATAATCCAGTTTGTTTTTAATTTCACATAGCATTGGACACCTATTATGATATAGAACTATGTAGCAGTGCTAATTAAGGGAAGTACGGCTGGATTTTATGGCCCACTGCATTTCATGGAATGGCAGGCGAGACGAAGAGATCCAAGTTAACCAAGACCGTCAACATTTGTGTTGTAGGCCTTACTGGCATAGATGAAGAAAGAACGTCTTATGGGGTTGGCAAATCATGCCTTTGCAACAGGTTTGTTCGTCCAGCTCAAGACGATTTATACAATAATCATTCGTCGGTTTATAGTACCTCGGATTTTAGTGGTAGTGTTATAAACAATGACCAGTTCTTGTACTGGGGCACTGTCTCGAAATTCGTAGAAGATAACGAATTTGTTTTTAACGTTGTTGAACAGACTGAGTTCTACGATGATTCTTCTTATACTCCGTTGACCAGAGGGGGCCAGCTTATACCGTATGAAAAGCGCTGCACTGCAACAAAACTACATTCGCCAGGGAAGTTAATGTACATAAGCCGAGATCAAGTTGCTTTGCAGAACGATTATGATCAAGTACGAATGCCTGAAAAAGATGGTAAATTCCATGTGGATGGATTTCTTTGTGTGTACGATGTAAGCGAAAATATTGCTGAGCAAGCGGCTAAGGTTCAAGCTCAAGAAAACCTTTTATCTACTGCTTTGACTGGTATCAACAAAAGTAGAAAGCCTGTGATAGTTGTTGCTACGAAATGTGACAATGTAGACGATAATTTATTATCGCAAGCTCATAAATTTGTTCATTCAAAAAAACTGGCAGTCCCCTTGATCGAGACTTCTGCATTTGATAATATAAATGTTGATCTTGGGTTTGCAATTCTTGCGCAAATGGTTGAATCGAAGGGGCGTTTTAGGCTGAAAATTCTCCATTTTAGCGAAGGAGTAACAGCGAAAAAGGAAATATTAACCAAGGCGTCAGATAAATATCAATCGTTTGTTAGGAGTGTGGTCACCGATCTTGAGTCAGTAATATCCTGGAGACAATTTAAAAATACGTACAAGGGAAACGATGATTTGGGTCGATATATTTTCATCGCAGGATCGTCAGAAGCTGAGCGAGTTTTCAGTAAACAAGTATTGAAAATAAAGCAGCATTATGAAGAAAAGAGGCTCAATGAGTATTTGAGTGTTTTACCTGATGCCCTAGACGAACTCCTCCCTACATTGCAAACTATTGAGAGCTACGATTGGAAGTGGGACTTATGCCAGCAAGCAATGAAAAATCACAAATTATTCGAAAAGAGATTTCGCTTGTTGCCGAAAGACGTGCATTGGAATGATCGTGAGGAGATTTTGTGCAGTACGGATGAACGCATACCTGTGGATGTCCTACTGCTTGAGAGATCAAGAGCGTGCTTTGATCGGCACGTTAAAAAATTAATGGAATCTGCAAAGAAAGTGAGGATGAAATTGGACTTTAGAAATTTGTTAGAATTAACACCTAAAATTCGCCCAGGCACAAGTTGGAGTGATGCATATTTGTGGCTGCAAAATGAAGAGTCGTACAAATCATTGGATGAACATGAAAGGAAAGAAATATTCGAGAAATATTTGCAAGAGATAACATTAGCTGCTAAATTAGAGTTCCAAGAACTTCTTTTTGAAGCAGCTCCAAAATTCATGAAGCTGGATCCGAACGGCAGACCTTCTGATGCTGACATGAGGGAAATCTATGAACATTTAGAGGCAGATCGAAGATATAAGATGCTTGAAAATGTTGGAAATTCGAGAGACATATTGTTGTTTAATCATATTGCACTCATGCAAAGTAGCAATAGGTGCTTGAGTGGACCAGACAAATGCATGGATAGATTAATGCAGGATGTTGTTGAAATGACAGCCCATCGGTGAGTTTCTATTACATTTAATTATGTATCTTCTATAACTTTGTTTATATAATTTGTAGACATGCTTGATTGCTACAAAGGTGTCATTCATTGTTCATCATAACATAAATAAGTTATTATTACAGTAGGATTTCATGCATTGTTTTTGCATTGCCCCATCTTGTTTCATAATCAGGCTTAACTTTATCATGACGTGGTAGATTCAAATGTGTTTTTATGACTGTTTATTACATGCGTAAGCACTGATTTCCAATGGTTATAAACAATTGCATCTCACATGACTATTGTTATTAACCTTTTTATTCACATAATGACCACCATCATTTGTTTTCATTCATTGTTATAAAAAATAGCAAACAGTTGTAATCACCCATCAATCATAGCCAGGAACACATATTGAGGCATTGTTTGAGGGGGTGTATGAATGCATCAGTTTAACTGTGGGGTCATCCAACTCTGACCTTGGTGGCTTTACCTTCTTGCTGTGTATGATCTTAAATCATTCCAATGAACTGAAATGTTGTAACTTGCCATCAGTTAACTTTTTTCTGTATGAAAGGATTGACTGATGATCTTTTCAGGATTTCACACCCCCACAGCCCCCTAATATGCTTCCCTGATCATAGCAAACCATCAATAATGTTCATCTATATTTCACTCAAATTGTTCTTTAAGGTCCATATTTATAAATATTTATTTATGCATTTATTATTTTATCTTCATTATTTATTTTGATCTCTATGAGCCATGGCAGTTGACTTTCAGAAGACTTTGCATTGAGTATTTAAAATGCTGCATTCCTTTCCTGATGTTACTAATGACCTGCAGTAAACACCAGACATGATATGTATTGGCCTGAACCAAGTGCAGGGCTACTCTTCATTTTCTTTCTCCCATATGAATTGCCATTATCACTCTCATAGTCATCAACATCTCTGGAATTCACTTCCTACAGCTGTGAAAGGATCAAGTAACATCTATTCATTTAAGGATCAGATCAAGAGAAACTCTCTATATTAAGACAAAATCAATCTTTGATCTATAGCAACAAAAAACAACTATGGCAGAAGCACTTTATTCTATTGCAAAGTTATTTTTTGATGGATTTATATATTTTATGACTTTTTATTTATGTATCAGGTTTATTTACATATTTACCCTGTACTCCCCTAACCTTTTCCTGCTGAATAGATGTAGTGCACACTGTTTCATAGTAGTAGTTGCATTATCTCTATTACTATCAGCAGTCATACATCATCATATTTCATGGATCTATACTGTCATCACATTACCATTGATGTTTTTTGATAAGGTTGATTTTATTTATGGCACCTGAAGTCAATTTTCTATACATTGAATGAATGTGAAATCATATGGTGTGAAAATGGAATTACTATAAAGTTACTTTTGTAAGCTGATGTTTGAGAAAGTTGTTTGCAAACCATGCTGAATGGATCTGTTCTGTTTGTTGTTTTTGCTTGTATCACCTTTGTTAGTTCTGTTGGTTTTTCTGCAATGAGGCCCCAGCATGCATACCAAGGTCAGGTTTCATTGTGGGAAGGTCTCTTATTTGACTCCACATTTCTGCCATGAAACATTGTCTTGGACCTGTTGTCATTTTCAACCTAAGCTATTTGTGATACAGGACTTGCATCAGGAATTGTCCATTGTGGGCTGAATCTTTTGACAGTGGGCTAGAATACAGTTAGCAGGGTACTATGGCTGCTGGAAAATGCAAAGGAAAGAATTCTCCACTTTTTGGTTGATAGCTAGTATGCTCTGATGGGGGGCTATAGCTCCCTTCCCTCCTCTAGTGCCACCTCTTTTGCTGTGCACAGATGTTATATAAACTGCAGTATTATTACTCCTGTGGGATACAGCTGGATTTTGCTGTTCTTTTTCTCTGAGTTAAGTGTTTATGACAATAGGCATGCAGCTAGGGATTCTCAATGGCAGGTGTCCAATCCATGAAAAAGGGCACACTAAAACTTTTTAAAGAAGTTATGGCCTTTGAGTACTGTTTTGCAGATTCATAAATGGAGTAAGTAGTGTAGGAAGTTTACTGGTATGGGTGTTTCTTAAGTCAAATGATCCTCATAGCAATCTCTTTTCATGATAATGATGAAAAAATGAGGGCTGGGGTGAAGCCCCTGAAAAACTTTAGAACCACATTTATTCAATGTAAAGAAAATGCCCTTTTTGATTTGAAGACAGCACTTCAAAAAGGGCACTTTTGTTCTTTTACCTAAAGGGCAGGTGTCCAGGCCCCTGGGACCCCCCTAGTTGCCCACCTCTGCCAAAGAGGGCAATGTTTTCCATCTTCTTTCCCATCGTGTCCCAATAGACTTGTGCAGTCAACAGACACGAAGATGCATTTTACTGAAGGAAGTGGACATGCTCCATGTGTCACTCTTCTTTCTTAATATAGATCTATTATATTTTAGATATAAGTGGAAGAAGTGCTAAGTGTGTGTGATCATCTATACCTTTTTGTGTTTGTTGAGGACTAGTGGATAGTTAAACTACTAGCAAGTTATTTGTAGTTCATAAATATTAAGCAAATGGTGTTGGCATCACTTCATCTGGTTTTTGGGTCACCCAGTTTATATCTCTGCAGCCTTTAAAGCCATTCTACTACTTTTCTGAAGAATCCAAAGTGAAAGTTAAATTGATTAGAATTCAGTTGTCCAATGGTCCCTATTTTGAGTTCATTTCACTCCCTGATAGATCAAAATATTAGCTCATATTACCCAGCCCTGGTATTAATTTTCTTCTTTGCAGCAAAATTAATTGTATGCTTTTTTCTTAACATATAACCCCTCTCTATTTGGTCTCTTAGTCATTGAAAAATATTGAGACTTACCTAGAAAGGCAACTCAAGTCTCTACTACAATGAGTATTTTACCTTGAATCTGCTGAGTACAGGAAAATTAGCCATAGTTATTGATAGTCAAATAACTCATTTGATTGGAATTAGCACATGATTGCAACTTGACTGTGTGAAGCCATAATTATCTTTAAATTGCCCCTTTGAGCAATCACTTGTGAATTGCCCACACAATGCTATGCTGGGGGCATGTACTCTGTACTGATCCTTATTGCTATCAGAAAATGTTGGCCACATGCTGCTGTTGGAACATGTTGGCTATGGACATGCTATGACAAGCAAAATATGATTAGATCATCATTAAGGAATTTTATCATCCTGCAAGTCAGAAAAGTGCATTTTTAACAGGATGATGACCTTTTTATGATGGTACAGTCTTATGTTGTAATGTGGCCAGTGAATAATTTGCTTAAGGGAAAAGGCTCAAATGGGAACTTCCTACATGTTTGAAATTGATTGGCTGCCTCCTGCATGACTTTCATTCAATGGATGCATGGCGGCAGAGGTGTTAGAAGCTAAAGTTGTAACTGGGGAGAGGGGCTGAGCTGGATATGGCTGAAGTTGTTATTGTCAGTATGGTGGTGGTTAATTCAGTTTTTTCAGACAATAGTGAAATGTGCTGTAAGCATATGACAAAACTTTCTTCTATAGAAGCCTATTTCTGTACCTTAATCTTTCATTTTTGCTATACTCTTGCAACAACAAGGAGTGCTTATGCCCCCAGATGTTTTGAAAATTAACTAGGGGACTGAGCTCAGCCCCCATCTTTACATCACTGGATGATGGCCATTGGGAGGTTTGATTGCATTTTGGCTAATATACCAAGATGGGTAATATGCAACTGAAACTTATTTTATCCCTTTACACAACATTGATGGAAGAGAATTGAGTTATCAATAATATACAAGTTTTTTTTTGTAATTAGTGTAAAACAGGGCAGGTTTTTAAACTGTAATTGCCATCCTGTATAAATAATTTTTAGATGAAAATGAAATGAAATGGAGGAATTTTCCTGAATGACTAGGCTCATGTTATGTCTTTATCTTTATATAAGTGAATACACTTTTAGCTGCTTTTCTGTGCTTAGAAAGGGCCTGATTGTTAAGGGTACATTTTTGGACAACCATGTCCTGTGCACTCTGCTTTTGGAAAAATGTGCACAGAATTCTAATATTTAGAAACTGCACCTGTAGCTAGCATTGGAAAATAAAAGTCCCCCTCCCCCCAGCTGAGTCACCAAATAGTATTTTGTGGCCACTCTGATATTGAAGAGCTTTGCTGAAACGAGATTGGAAATGAGGATTTCTAGAACACCACAGCTTCTTCTTCTCATCAGGGGTCAACCTCTAAAGAAGCTGTTTGAGTAGTTCTGACAACGAAATACAACTATTTGGTTTTAGCATTCATCACTATTAGTCGACAGCTCTATTGTCACGAGGAATATTGTAGGTATCAGTGTAGGATTATCATTCATCTATTTCCCAGCCATTAACTAACCCAGCAGAGCCACTTCATTCATGGGGATAAGTAGGCATTCTGCTATTCAACACAGTGACGTAACAGAAACACTCAGGGCCTTCAGGGATTCAGTAAAATTAAGGTCCCATCTGAATTTTATCCCCAATATTACAAAAAGGCGTGCCTCTTGAAGACCTCTTAATGGCCTTCTTCAGAGCCTCAAAAACTTAGGGCCTTTCGGAGTTGTCCTAACCCCACCCAACCTACGTCACTTACGCCACCAATTCAACATGTTTAGATGAGAGAAGAATTTAAGCATAGGCGATCACAATGAATACCTGTTTATCAAGGTGATAAAAGCCAATGCTTTCTTTCATCGAAGGCGGGGCTAAGTTTTCCCATGTTTTTTCTCTCTCCTCCCTCTCGTTTTATTCGTAGGAGTCGGTATTCTTCCCTGCCCCAAAGTTCGTTAACCCCTTTGAACAGCACTTAATTTGTAGCCTCCCATGGCGAAATGCTTGTTGCTTGTTCTTCTCCAATTGCCTGCTTGCTAGAGGATAGAAAGCGAATTTAGCAAATGCACTGCTATCCAGCCAATAGTGCCAACATTTTGAGCTGCACTTCGCAAAGCAGTAAGTCGAAGGAACAAGCAGCAACACATCGATTTTTTCTGGGGCTCCGCGACTTATGCTATGGGCCAGATTTGGAACCTTCGCCACTGATGACTAGAAAGGGAAGTATTCTACGCTGGAAGCCAGGCACGTAACTTCAATAAAATTTTAGGGGGTGTCAGACTTTGCTCTGCGAACATTTTTTCTCTGTGAACTTTTTTTTAGTTACAGTAGTTCACCAATGGTCATGGGTCCAGTAAATTACCCTTCAGAAGTTCAATTACCCTTCATTGTACTCCCATTTTTGCCCTGCGAAGTGGTAAATTTTCAAGGTTGGGGGTGACCTACTCCATACCGCTTAAGTTTCGTCCCTTCTGGAAGCCCCTTTTGCGGCTTCAGAATGCTCCACATATGAGTAGACAAACGTAGAAACCATTCTCCTTTTAAACTGTTATATCTATTATATATTTTTATGTTTTATTTCATTATTGTTTCTCAAGTTTGTCATCCATACCCCTGCAGTACTTTTGAGGCTTTCCTTTGGCCTCCTTCCCTATGACCCGCAACAAAATAACTCCCACGCATGCTATCATTGTTTCATTCCAATATCTTTAAGCCAGTTTTGGTAATTATCTTTCCCCTCTCTCCTTTGTGCCGCACGCTGTGCGTGAGTTCAGGACAAAGAGCTGCAAAATTAGATATCATGAAATGCGTCGCTGTTACCATAATCTCATTTCTGACCCGTTTTCAAATTTCCATAATGGCAGCTGTTTCGGAAAGGCGACCGGCCATATTGATGTATCAAGTCCACTGTTTCCTTTAGCTTAGTTCATTGGCGCGACGTAGATCTGGTTGAATGGATTGCCTTAGCATTACTCTTTGCATAGAGAGGCTTTTGCTGTTTCTGGATTTCTTCTCATTGAGGGCAAGGAAGCTCCGTAGCACTATTGGATCTCAAGAGAAGAGCCACGACGAGAAGCATGTCAGAGAGAGTTCCTTTCTTCTTTATTTAATTCGACATTCCATTGGTTTGACATACCATAAGCACCGATGTTATTATGGTATGTCGAACTAATGGAATGTCGAATTAAATAAAGAAGAAAAGAACTCTCTCTCTTGACATGTTTCTCGTTGTGGCTCTTCTCTTGAAATTTATAATTCAGCTGCGGTTCCAAGAAGCGTCACAGTTGGATCATTTCTTACCGCTGCATGCCTTACCTGACTTTCCTTTTGGCAATACACACTTATTTATTTAAGAATGTAGGGCATTAGAATAGCATTGCTCAGAATCGCTGAAATTTACAAACAAATTTAGGAGCAGTTAAAGCTTCATGAAGACTTAAAATTTTTGTGCATTCGAAATATAATAAATAAATATAAATATAAATATAATGCTGCGTTAGATTAACTTTTGCAATATCGATACAATATTTATTATTCTGTTCCTCTTTTATTTTGCTTTATGATGAACACTAAGATATCAACATACATCTGACCATATTGTTTAAGAATATTGAGTCTGAGTGAAAGATTAAATATTCTTATTGAAAAAAGTGTCTATGTGATGAATGGAATCGTTTAAAGTACAAATTTGTCCTCTTTTGACGTGTCCTAGTTTCGCATTGTGAAAATTGTTGGTTAGTCAGGCCTAAGTTAGTATGTTAGCCAATCAATATTGTCGAGGAAAAGTGTTATTAAGATTTTGACTTTATGGCCTTGAACCCACATGTAAGTGATGCTGAATGACCTTGTCTTGAGACGAACTTCTCATAAACGATTTGGATTGTTTGGTGATATTTCAATTCTACCCGTTGCTTATCAGTTTACTTTTCTGTGAGCGTGTGACTTACTTTGGTACCTGCAAAACTATCAGCTGAATAAAAATTAAAAATTTGAACGTTTGTCTCTCAATGCTTATTCGAGTTCAATTTCTTTATGCATTGAATACTGTCTTATTCCTGTGTACTATCTTTTGCAAGCTACTGTTTCATGGCTCACAACATAAATTAGAAAGATAAAAGGGGCTATTAGTTTATGAGTTTGTGCGTGTAAACAATCCAATTGCATCCTTTCCTATAAACTCTGCTGTGGTATTTTCCGTCAGTTTATACCAGGAGTGCTTGGAAGAAAATAGTGTTGAATATTGATATCCCATGACTGGTCTTTGTTGATCTTTCCTTGAAAGTTTTGGTTTCCAAGCTAAAATGAATGTGCTCAAAAGGGTGAGGTCTGCTTCCTGGAAATTTCCCTATGATAACTTGGAAATTTTAAATGCATTCTTTCTTTTTCTGACATTAGCTTTTTCAACAAGCAATACAGCTCGACTTTCATTGAATCGGTTGCATAGTGAGCTCTGTTACGAGACCATGTTCATCGCCGAATGGTTTTTCTCCACCATAAAGTATTTAGCATAGATTTACGCGTTTTAGGTAGCCATCAGGCCACTCAAATCCGTTTAATATCCACTTATTTGTTGTTGTGTAGCTACTTTTGTTTAAAAATTAATGGCAGTATTATCGAAATCTGCATAATTTTGTCTGATCGTGGTTACACAGCCAGCAGATGGATGCAGATGCCTGCTTATGTTTAGGAAATCTGCACTTTTTGTTGATTTGGACAAAACGATGTACCAAATCTACTTACATCAATTGACTTATTTGTGCTTTCTGTTTTGTCAGTGCTAGCAAGGCCTGCCATAAGATTTCTAATTTTATGTCCTGTCATTAGCTGTGGTGACATGAATCTCGAATTGTGATGCGTTTAATTGAGCAAAGAAAGGGCTCTTTTTTCCTAGACGCCAATAATCATTTTTTAAATGTGCTTTTTCAGCAAATAGAAAAAAAAAGCTAGAAAGAATTCGTTTTGCATTGAGAGAAAAGTACTTCGTTACCTTATCTTAGTAGATTTAATGTTTCTTAGTTTGCTTTTGACTATCCACTTATGTAATCGCTGACCATTGATTCGTTGATTATACGTTCTAGTAATTGGGCATTCCCCCAGTTATTAGTTTAATGATAATTATTAATTGAATAAATAGGACATTCCCCTAGTTGTTCAACTGATTGATAGAATTACCCACTGCTGGATTTTCACATCGATTTATTTGCTTCTTCTGTGGTTGATCTGTTGATTGATTGATTGATTTGTCGATTGATTGATTGGCTGATTGAGTGATTGATTGATTAATAGCATTTTTTTAACAAAAACTAGTTTATTCATTGATTCTTTCATTTTGTTTCATTTTCCACCAAACTCCTACAGTCTCGTCCAATAAATGCTTTTCATTTTCCTATCATCACAGTCTGATCTTCCTTTTCTCTGATCTTTTAGCCACATCTTCTTTTAGCCTGATCATCCTTTCTTTGATCTTCTTTTAGCCTGGAGATCCTGTGCTGTGATCTCAGTTGGCCCTGATCTTCGTTGGGCCTGATCTTTTTTTAACCTGATCATCCTGTTCTCTGATCTTCTTTTAGCCACGCCTTCTCTTAGCCTAGTCATCCTGTTCTCTGATCTTCTTTTAGCCACGCCTTCTCTTAGCCTGGTCATCCTGTTCTCTGGTCTCCGTTGGGCCTGATCTCCGTTTGGCCTGATCTTTGTTGGGCCTGATCTTTTAGCCACGGCTTCTCTTAGCCTGGCCATCCTGTTCTCTGATCTTCTTTTAGCCACGCCTTAATAATAATAATAATAATATCATATTTATACAGGTTAAACTTGTTCAGCAACAGTGTGCTGTTATCAATCAAGGACCTGTTTAAAACATATATAAATTAGAAGAGAAAATAGCAATATACAAACAAAATAAAAATGTTAAAAGTCAAAGTTAAAACTTTTACAGAGAGTCTTAAATCGTAAGATTGAAGTTTCAGTCTTCATTTCCTCCGTCAGTTGATTGAAAATGTTTGCCCCTTCTCTTAGCCTAGTCATCCTGTTCTCTGATCTTCTTTTAGCCACGCCTTCTCTTAGCCTGGTCATCCTGTTCTCTGATCTCCGTTGGGTCTGATCTCCGTTTGGCCTGATCTTTGTTGGGCCTGATCTTCTTTAGCCTGGTCATCCTCTTCTATGATCTTCGTTCAGTTTGATCTTCGTTCAGTTTGATCTTCGTTCAGTTTTGTCTATTCGAAAGCATCAGTACTATAGTAATCCATCATGCTACAGCCTCCGCATATCCTCTTGTCTATTTTTAGACATGGAAGTTGCTGTATCCTAGCAATAGCTTTACCCAATAAAGTTATTTTTATGTTTATTAGGCCACAACTTCCTACACAATATTTTATGTTTGATTGGAATGCAATTCGGATATTTGCCTGTCCCGTTACGTTTTGTATACACCGGCCTTACGTAATGTATTTAAACCTTTGTCTCTTTTTTGTTGGGGAGACGAGAGCGATGGTCTATTGTTTTAAACAAAGCTTGCGATCTGTTGTTCGACCAATCATATTGAACAATTCTTACATCGTAAACGCACGCGCAGAACGATTTTTGTTTCTTCACGCACGATGTTGCTTCATAAACTAAACATAAACATAACATAAACATAAAATTTATGTTGCAAACATAAACTAGATTTTGCACTGCTGGTTTCCCGCCATACCGTTTGACCTTTTTAAAAGCCATCGTAAGTAGCATTACGTCACCTACCAAAAAAGCCGCTTGTGCGCATGCGTTTACGATGTAAAACGTTGAGCACAAACCGTTTTTGAACAAATCAATCTCATCTCCCCAACAATTTTTCATTTTAATCGTCTGTTGCTCTATACTATTAGGGCAGTCCCCTAGTGTTATTAGCTGTGTGACGTATTAATGTGAATTGAATACCTTTTCATTGGTATTGTATCCACAGCATCACCCTTCCACATATCAGTTTCGAGCTTAGTCAAATAAATGGTCATTAAATTGAAGTCATCAAATTGAGGCCGTTATTTTGAGGTTGCCATATTGATGTTGTCATATTGAGGTCGTCTCTGTTAGTTTAGCAAGATAGTTATGGTTAGTTATCTGGCGGAATTGGCTTTCATTTATGTAAATATATGTGTTTGGACTCACTGCACTGAAAGAAGGGAATTTGACATTGCTCGCTTAATTTGAATCATTTTATTGTATAGCCGGATTTACTTGTGTTATTTGCAGACTCCATTCATTCTCCGTCTACTGTTTCTTGCTTAGTCAGTTCATTTTGGTTAGCCTTTGATTTTTGTAATCTTAAATGTGTTTGTATTAGCAAATTATTTCACGTTTTCACCAGCTGGCCCTGAAGCTACTTATGAGTTTCTTTCATGTCTAACTAGATTCCGTGCCTGTACAGCTTCTTACATCATACTTCCATTTCACAGCAGACCTTGTGTTTAAAATGCTTTCATTTCGTTCATTGTATGTGGTTTTTCTTGGTCGTAGACAGGGTCTTTACTTCTGGCTTCTCTCTTGCTTAGCGGAAATAGACCGCCCTATCACATTGGGGCCGTTCAATAATTACGTCACGTTAGGGGGGTGGGTGGTTCTTCAGGTTTTTCGTGACGCAGCGTGACGGTAAATGGCGGGGTGGGTAGTACTTACTTCAAGTCCGTGGCGTCACGGTATAAAAAACTTGAAATAAAGTCTTACTATGTTATGGATCCAATCTGGACAAGTGATTGATCAACTTTTATCTAAACCGAAGAAGCGATTGACTTGATATTTACATTTTGTTAATTTGTTATATGTTCAAAAGAA
>WIPJ01000164.1:15517-29551 GCA_018155075.1 Cassiopea andromeda
ACCAAAATTTAGCGTGACGTAATTATTGAACAGCCCCATTGTTCATTTTTCTATATTTTCATTTTTTTCGGAGATATCCACATGCCCCGTTCCGTTTTTTCTCCAGCGTTTTAATTCCAATCTCTCTGCTTATTCCAATAATTCTAGATATGGGAATTTACGAGCTTGTGTATTCAAAAGGACACGCTTTGTCTTTGTCATGGAGAATGTCCACCCACCGTTGGTTGCCGTAAATAGCAGCGTTAGATCGCCATTGAATTTGTAAATTTTTGTTGGCCTTAAAATTCCACTTGTTTTATAATCTGCAGGACTTGTTATTTTATACCGGTGGTTCGAGTATTGTTTGTTTTTTCAAGTCACAACAACATTCTAGCACGAAAGCAGTAGCCCTCCCTCCTCCATATTTTTGGCAGCACTTTTTAAGAGATTGAGGCCCCGTTTACGTTAAACCGTATTCAGTTTTCGTATGAGAACAGTATAATGTAAACACTATAGCATTTTCTTATGCAATAGTCTTCATTTGATGCCGGATAGGAAAACGGTTCAGTAGTAGACGGTTTGTAGTAGACGGTAGGCCAAAACGAAACATTTCCACGCCGTTTTCGTATGAAAACGGTATAGTGTGAACGGGGCCTACCGCTACCCACTCTATTCTATATTTATGTAAAATGACATCGAGGTTAGTATTGAGATTCGTTGTCAAAAATTCAATTTCTTGACTTATAAAATGACACATTTAATACGCTCAGCTCAATGGTGTCGTCCTAAATCTGTAAGAAGGGAGTCTGTTCGTGAAGAAATAACCCTCATCACAGTTGTCAGTACTGAATGTAAATATGAATGCTACTGGCTGGTATTGTTTGGAAAAGTGGTATGCGTATCAAAAATCATAGAGGCGAGCTAGTTATAAGATTAATGTACCTTTAATAACAGTAGCAATATTTGGTTAGATAAGAATAAGTTAATACATGGTAAAATGTGAAGAAAATGTTGTGCATATGAGCAGGCCCGTCGAGAGCCAGCTCGGGCCCTGGGGCTATAAACAGCACGGGCCCCTGTGTAGGAACAGCACGGGCCCCAAGTATTAGAACAAACCTGACAAGCAAAGAAATCCTTAGAGAGCTAACGAATGAACGTCAAACAAACGGCTTTTTGAATATTATTTTGCAATAGCAAAATTTTCACGGGCCCGCTTGAGGCCCGGGCCCCGGAGTTTTACCCCGGCTACCCCCCTCTCGACGGTACTGCATATCTCCTTTTGTAGTGATGTCTGGTCTTGCGATAAGAGGCAAGAGAGACAGATTCTTCAAAGGGGGGCTGAGCCTCCTGAAATATTCAAAATTTTAAGAAATCTTTGAGAATGCCCACCTGAGCCCCATTTCGACGATACACCTGGCTTACAAGCGAAGAAACGTTGTATCTCATTCACATTCAATGAAATCAAACTCATTTACATTCGAGGGGAATTCATTGAAGTTCCTGGATATCCTAAAAAATCATTCAAGAAAAAAGTTCCCGATAAGAGGTAAGAGAAATACACAGATCTGAGCCCCCTGAAATATTCAAAATTTTAAGTAGGGGAGCTGTCGACGACACGCCTTGCTCAACTCACATACGGTGTTTAAAATAAACTTTTGCTTCCAGCGTATATTAATTGACGTTACTTGAATTAAATACGATACGCTATAACATCAGCATTTGAAACAGGCTTTTGAGGCGATACTTTTAGTTATTGATGAGCTGTTTGTCTTTTCCCTTTGCGTAATACAACACTATGTACTATATATACACTCAATTTGGATTTCTTTACGTCAATCAGGTGTAAAGCATGTAGGAAGTTACCTCTGTTTCATTGATTAATCTTTTGAATCTTGGAAGATTGCTGCCCGAGATAAATTTTCATCCAATTTTAATCTCTATAATTAACCCCGCCTTTTGATATAGCTGTATCCATTATTCCACGGTGTTTATTTTAAAACTGGCCTATATTGCACGGTATCTTCACAATATCGTGTTCAATGCAAACTGCCCATCAATTTCCTTTACGTTAGTTCTATTATCACTAGGCGAAAGGGTTATATCGGTGCTCCAGTGACTTTCAGCGTTAGCAGAAATTTTTGCATTCAACCAAAATATACTTTTTTTAATTAGAGTAAAGTATATTAGAATATTGAGGCTCAAAGGCGGTGACATTTAAGAGTAATATAACGACAATGCAAGGCTCAAGCTTCATCAAAACATAAGAATTTTTTGTATCCTAGCGATAATACTGCTTTCAGATGTACTTTTGCATTATCGATACAAAATCTATTGTTCTGTTCCGGTCTTGGATGGTTTTATGATGTAGTAGAACATCAACAAAGATTGGAATATATTCCCTAAATTTTTAGGAGAAGTTTTACCTTTGGTATTTAAGAATAAATTAAGGATAGTTCTAGGCTCAAAATCAGAAAAATTGAAGAATATTGAGTCTCGGAAAAACTTGGGTATTCTTATAAAATATCTTATATAATATGACTGAAATTTGAGAGTAATATAACAACAATGCAAGGCTCAAGCTTAATCAAGACTTGAAATTTTGTGTATTTGAGTTATTCTAATACTACTTTTACACTAACTTTTGCATTGTCCACACACTGTTGTTAAGGTTCTGTTTCACTTTCGTTTTGTTTTATGATGAAGTAAGACATCAGCAAGGATTTGAATATGTTCCTTTGATGTCCAGACGAAGTTACACCTGTGGTAGTTAGGACTAATTTAAGACTAATCCTAGGCTCAAAATCAGAAAAATTTAAGAACATTGAGGCTTGGCGAAAATTTTGGTATTCTTATGAGAGTGAGTGTAACAACTACGTATAGAGAAGATGCCAACTGAAATTTGATGTAGTGTTCCCTCGCTATACCGCGGTTCACTTTCCGTGACCTCGCTGTTTCGCGGATTTCATTTGATACAAATATACATGCTTTTCTTTTAACATCATATGAATGGGCATTGTGCTTAACGCGTGTCGTGATTTAGCGTGCCAAAAGTTGCAGCTTTGAGAGTGTTTTGTTAAGAGGGAAATGAAATACCTGACTGAGTAAATTGTATAGAGTGTGATGAGGGTTTTTATAGCCTTATAGCATATATAATAGTTGTGAAAGTAAGAATAGCTACTTCTTGGATTTGAATTATTGCGTGTTATTTTTGGAACTTATCCCCCGCGATAAACGATAGACCACTGTATTTCAAAGACACTCAAGCGAGTTTCTGTGATGGCACTCAGTGAACACAAACTGTTGTATCTTGATAGAACGTTTAGCGGGCGGTTATCTTTTTGCAACTCTTTTGCGGTCTCGCTGTTTTGAAACTTCAAGCTCAGTAGTCAATGCTTTTTTACATGTGAAACTCTGATACATATCACTCCTGTTTGTTCTGTGTTACCCTCTGTTTTCCTATCTTAATTTGCGTTGTTGTGTCAGGACATGGGAGAATGCCTTTTGTGAACTGATGCTTTAAATTTGCGAAATACTCCTAACTTGTCTGCTGGTTTGCTTCTCTACATTAATATCTTCATATGTTGACATCTTTGTATACAGACATTGAGAGATAATCTCCAATACTGCTAGTAGAATTTTTAGTCAGTGTGGATCTCTTGAATTCACTGATACGTACGTTTAGAATCCGATAAGGGATTTCAAGACCAGATTGAAGATTACTGAATGGAGATTTCATAAGAGAACGTGATTCGAAATAGTAACAACTTTTTTATTGCTATGTAAAGTTTTCATGACAGCTGTTAATAAGTTAGCTTTCTATCCTTGTTTAATATCGAGTCACTACCTGCAGCTTCAGATGTTTAAGACATAGCAGAGTTTCTGCTCTGCTTTCTAGGCACGCTCTCTGTAGGATGTCAATCGTAGAGTTTGGACCTATAACATTGGGCCAGGCCCTGAAACTCTTTGAGTACCAAGTGTTCCAATGACAGCTATTATTATTAGTATTTAAATTGAAGTAAACAATAGGTAATTCCGTATATTTTAATTGTGGGCAGAATAACTTTCACAATCAGTTTTCCACTGGCTTATGTTTACGTGGTAAATATTATCATATAATTCCCTATGTATTCTAAACAATTCGTTATCATGACAAACAGTCACTGAGATGTGATGTATTATCATTGGAAGAGCATTTAGTCTTCACATTGCATTTATTTTTCAAGTAAATGATTAACTGTTTCTCTTACAGACCTGCTTACAATCCTTATGAAAATGATCTCCTCATGGATGTTGATGACGACGAACAAATTGGGATTGTTGTGTTGGGCTCAAACGGCCTAGCCCTCGAATTAGAAAACAAAATCAAGGTTTGTTAACATTTTGTACCCTCCATGTTTTCCATATTTTCCAGCACTCAGATATAATTTGATATGAATCTGTTAACATTTTGAAGAGACCTATCAAGTCTTCGCAACTGTTTTTGAAATAGTTTAGCTGCCATGATCAAAAAAGTCTCATATGTTTGAACACCAGGCGACGTCTTTTATGCATTTCTTGAGAAACTGCCAGTTGTTGTGGGTTTTGCTGCAGAAGCTAGTAAGGAAAAGCATATTATTTTCAATTTTACCATAGAAACCAGTAGAAGTGAGATTGTCATTTCCACAAAAGCATTCCAGAGACTGATTGAAATTTTTATGAATCTCAGGGATTGATTCCCATGCCGTATGAAATCAAAATTACCCTGTCAGCCTTGCAGGTTGGTGCTACGACTTTCAGGCCAACGCGTAAGCCTCTCCCCCGTCCACCTTCTTGTTGACCAATCCGTGTCGTAGATGCGAAGTCTCTAAGGCTCGTTCAAGTACACGTTTTTTAACAAGGAGCCAGTTAATAAGCAGCCTGGAACTAGACACCTAAAATTTAAGAAACATTTAGAACTACAAGGTAAGTGCTAAAAGACTTTAGACAAATAGTACAGTGTAATCGTTACATGGTTCAGCGTAAACTGTACCAAACCAATGTGAATATGACATTGCTTTAGGTTTTAACTCGCATTGAAGCATTTTCGTTTGTTATGATATTAATAGCTTGCTACGTCTAGCTTTTGTTTATGTTCTTACTGCAATTTAGTTCATTAAATAAAAAAGCTTTTAAGAAACTTTTAGAACTAAAATGTAGTCAAGAGTTCAAGAAACTTTTTCTACTAGGCCCTTCTTATAGAAGAAAACCGTGCACCTTCGCAGTGTACTTTTATTGTAAGTAAGTTGTAGCTTAGGTGAATTTCATTCAAGTTCTGAGTTGAAATGCATTGATAAGACATGTGATAAACTTTATTTCTTAACAGCTGCAGAGCTCCTCAAGTGATAGCCTGGAATATATAGTGGATGGCCAAATATACGCATTGGAGCTGAAAGTAATTGGAGATGATTACAGTGAGGACCCACACAGCTTTGTCAACTCCGTCATAGATTTCAGACCACAAGGTTTGTTGTTCTTGATTGTTTTGATATTTCAAACCAACAGGCGCATTACTTGATTTCCATCCTCTTACTATGAAACGCAAACTTTAACCCCGCTTACACTGGAGCGGACTCAAAGCTCTCCGGACAGTTTTGAATCCGATTTCTATCCGATCCCGTGGATACAGATAGAGATCCTTTTCGGTGTTTACATAAGGTAGGAAAGTTGTCTGATCCAAAGTATCAACTTTTGAAAGTGAGCCCAGAAGTGTTTGGGTAGCGGATCCAACACTATACGGATACACCTGGCTCCATGTGAACGCACGGCCTATCCGTAGCAATATATGTACGGATAATTTGGATCAGAGCCTGCTTGACTGGGCCTTAAGCTATCCAATCGTTTCTTTGGAAATAGTAAAGGGCTATGTATTATCTCGTGTTCTGCGCCGCAAAATTATCTAGATTTTGGTCCATGTTTTATGTTAGTGTAGATGTGGGCAAACCCATAGTCCATTGATTGGGGGGGGGCTATGAAGCCCCTAATTGTGGGAACTGTCCAAATCTTTTTGGGCTCTCATAGGGAAAATGAAGAATAATATATTATGTCTTCAAAAGGTAACATGCTGAGGTAATAGACCAGGACAGATTTACAGTTTCATTTTTTAATTCAGAGTTATTATTTCAAGCCACGTAATCTATTTAGAACACTAGCATCTCTTATGTTTCAAATATTAATCTCCATTCAGTGCAGTCCCTTTCCTTGTTGTTGCAAAATATAATAATTAATCTCCATTTGAATTAATATTACATTTTTGATTAAAATATGTAGTGGTGTTTTTAGGCAGATGGCTAAGATTGGAAATGGTTGTTTGGCCTTAGTCCTTTCATAATCTGATTCTTAAAAGCAAAGTATATGCTTATTGATATGCAGTTATTACTCACCTGCTGTCATCATTTCCACTTTTTGTGACCTCATTGCATTTTTCTTATTGTTCTATCCTCTTTTTGCCCTTTATGTTTGTTTTTTCTTCTTTCACTCGTAGTTTTTATTATATCCTTCATTTATTAGGCACCTTGGAACTGGATTTTCCAACACGTGGGCCTCGGGCACTATTGTGGCTCTCCATGCTACCTCGTGTCACCCATGCCGAAGTCAAACTTGATAGAGAACTATATGAGTATTGATATATTGATATTGGGACTTAGATGTCCAAATGTGGGCCTCTATCTATGACTTACCGTTGAAAGTGGGTCTCTATCTATGACTTACTTTTGAAAGTGGGCTTCTATATACGACTCAAGTCTGAAGGTGGCTTTCCATTTATGACCTAAGGCTACGTTTACACGGGACCGGCCGAATATTTGAGCGGCCAAATATTAGGTCGGTTAAGCAACCGACCAAAACAAAGGTCGCTTAGGCATTGCGTTCACACGGGGCCGGTTAGTAAAGTTCATGACATGCGTAGAGTACGAATTGTGCCAAATCTACTTCTCATTCAATCAGACTTGTTTGCACACGTGAGAAACTGGCGTACAAAAGAAAAAGAAAGTGAAACGAATTTCATTCTGGCTGAGGACAGCGTATGATGGAAGTTATCTGAGGGTATAGTAACCATCGAAGCAGTACATACTACATTTGCTATTACATTCAAAACCGACATCAGAGTTTAAATTAGTCCACGACATCATTCATCCATGCTTTTATTTACCCATTACCGGTTGCGAAACGTACAATAGCAAACTACTAGTAACTTTCTTGGAGCGAAAACTCATTAAAAACAATCTGTCATTTACTAAAGGCCTCTTGATCGCATATTTACACCCTCTTTGTGGTACTGTGCAAATATTCGGCCGGCCAAAGCCGTTCACACGGGGCCGTTCGCGAACTTGACCGGCCTAGTCCCAATGAATTCGCTTTCCTAAGCGGCCGAATATTTGCACGCCTACGTGACCTAATTTGAGGTCGGTTAGGCGGCCCCGTGTGAACGGTACGCCTAAGTGGCCAAATATTTGACCAACCAAATATTCGGTCGGCCCCGTGTAAACGCTGCCTAAGTTTTGTTTTTGTTTTGGTTTTCCTACAACTGCGTGAAAGCTAACATCAACCGTGAGGCTCCGTGGACAGATACACGTTTTTTATTTTCACGATTCCAGTAGCAAAACCTTTTTAGCACTAATTTTTGAGTTCCAATGTTTGCGCATGCAGAATGGTGGAAAGTGAAAAAGTGCCATCCATACTTGATATGATGATAAACCTTAGCAAACAGCAAAGTTAAACTTTTAGAGGGCAGCCAAGATAACATATATAGCATTTTGTACACAAACAAATCAAATTTTTAAACACATGTACACTTATAAACATTCTTAGGTCTCAAAAATCCAGTACTGAACTTTCTTAACTTTTTGAGCAGCTGAGTAATACTGTCTTGTAAACCGCTTTGTTATAGAAAAAACGTGTAAATTATTTAAGTTCTGTTGACAGATGCACCATTTAGCCTTTGTATGTAATTCTTGCGGACTGATGCATTCAAGAAGCAAAGATAACTTGTATAGTCTTTTTTCTTTTTATCAGGTTATCTGGCAATTTTTTCGGATGAGAATTCGTTGAATTATCTGAAGGAGACGTTAAAGTTGATAAAGGAATCAGATGAGGGTAGCTGCGATGCCTTTATTAACCTCCCAATCATCCTTGTACTGGCAAGCGAGTCTGGCCGCGAGGAGGATGCAGATGTTCTGAGAAAGGAAGGACAAGATTTAGCAGACCAGTATGTTTAATTTTGCTATTTGCTATGTTATCTAGAAGTTTCATGCAACTTACTTGTCGTCATCACCAGAACCTTCATCTTCCATTGAATATAGCACTAAGTTTGAATGCCCTCTGCCCAACTATTTCACTGGCTCATAGCAGTGTCGGCTTTTCAAGAATAATCAGAGGGGCAAAGGGGTTGAATTTGCCGAGTATTTTAGTAGAAACGCGTGTACTCGACAATACTTGAGGGGATATTTTCAATTGCACGTGTTTTCATGAGATAGAATGCACAGGAGAATTGAGGCTAAAGCAAAATGTAATTTTCTTATTAAACTATCGTGTATTTGGCCTTTGGTTTCACTACTTTTGCTGAGAATTTGCCAACTCGATGGCACCTGGTGATACTTTGCCCCCTTGCCCCCTAATATCCGCTACTGGTTCATTGTTTAAAAGCGTTGATAGATAATGTCTTGAAGTTTTTCCAATGTTTGCTATGTGTCACCAATATTTTTATGTATGATATGACACATCTGCACCCTATTTTCTATTCTTTAGTTGCTATATTGAGATCCATTGTTTATTTCGCACTAAAGATTAGTTGCCGTTTTTGTATATCTTTTGCTGTCCATGCCAGGGAGACCCTTTCTTCATTCTGAATCACCTCTTGCTTGCTCTTTATTACCCATTCATTTATTCCACTCTGTTAAACACCTGTATTGATTGGTGCAACAAAGAAATGCAGATCCTGTTTTTGTCCTTCATTGGATTTTTCATCTGTTGATAATTTACGTGATGGCTTCTCGCTGCAGATGTCCTAATGTGTTTTCAAAGGATTCATTGAACGCGTGACATAATGATTATGATCTAATTGAGATCGGATTACGCGGTCATATTTGTTGGTCATGTCGAAGAGAACTTGGTGAAGTTTCTTAGGATATACACAGTAGCATTGTCTTCAGAATAGTAATTATCAATACATGTTAGAATGGGTTTCATTTAGTATTTCCTAATTTTGTAAGTTGGTGTTTGAAGTTTGATTAGTTTTGCCATGATTACTCCATTCCTACGACGTCTGGCTTTGCAAGAGAATTGATTACCCTGCTGTTTTATGATTCATTGTTGTTGCTAATAACACAATCATTGATTACTCGATAGCCGAAGAGATTACGGCAGCGCCACGTGGCCAACCCGCCGATTAGTGTATTGTCACGCACGTAGCTGATAGCACATTGCTTTCTAGAGAGTCATGGAAATATATTAAGGCCATCTGTTTAGGCCATATAATTTCGCCAGCTTTGATTGAAGTTCTGGGCAGAATCTAACGATTAATTTTGATACTAGAGTCTTCATTCTTTACCATAAAGCTCGCCAAAATAGTTGGAACGCTTTGCAAATTATCACAGATTTCCCCCCACGTCTACCCATACGCCTGATGCAATGAAGGATTGTAAAAACTACTGTTTGTCTTTACCTTACTTTGAACTATTGAACGGTAGACGATTCAATCGTGTATGCAAATCAAAAAATAGGTAGACTCTTTTTATAAGAATAAAGTTTGTAAGAATACTGAGGCACAAAATTGCTGAACTTTGAGAATAAGTTTGGAATAATTCTAGGCTCAAGCTTCATCAAGACTTGCAATTTTTGTATATTCAAGCTATAGTACTGTTTGTAGATTAACTTTTGCCATATCGATACAATATTTATTATTCTGCTCCACTTTTATTTTACTTTATGATATATACCAACTTGTGTAGTATATAGACTCATGATCACAATACTAAACTATGTTCACCGAAGTAATTCCGTTTCCACTTATAAAGAGTTCACGATTAACTCTTCTCTCAAAGAACGTGCTTCTAAATTCAAAACGAGGTTAAACTAAACTGTCCATATCGGCACAGATGAGGTCAGCAAAGATCTGAATATATTCATTTGATTTTTAGATGAAGTCAATTTGCTTCAAGTTTGTTCTATGATCACTAGGCGAAAGGGTTATATCGGTGCTCTAGTGACTTTCAGCGTTAGCAGAAATTTTAGAATGCAACCAAAATATATTTTTTTTAATAAGAATAAAGTATATTGGAATATTAAGGCTCAAAGGCGCTGAAATTTAAGAGTAATATAACAACAATGCAAGGCTCAAGCTTCATCAAAACATAGGAATTCTTTGTATCCTAGCTATAATACTGCTTTCAGATGTACTTTTGCATTATCGATACAAAATTTATTGTTCTGTTCCGGTATTGGATGGTTTCATGATGTAGTAATGCATCAACAAAGATTGGAATATATTCCTTAAATTTTTAGGCGAAGTTACACTTTTAGTATTTAAGAATAATTTAAGGATAATTCTAGGCTCAAAATCAAGAAAACTTAAGAATATTGAGGCTCGGAAAAAATTTAACTATTCTTATAAAATATCTTTTATAATATCACTGAAATTTAAGAGGAATATCAGAGTAATGCGAAACTCAAGCTTCATCAAAACATAAGAAATTTTTGTATCCTAGTTATAATACTACTTACAGGTATACTTTTGCATTATCGATGCATAAATATAAACTCTTGCTTAGTTAAAAAAATGTATTAAGACAAAAAATGTAATAAGGAATTTATTCCTTAAACTTTAAGGTGAAGTCATACCTTTGGTATTTAAGAATAATTCTAGGCTCAAAATCAGAAAAATTTAAGAATATTGAGGCTCTGAAAAGGGTTAGGTATTCTTATTTTAAAAAGAGTGTAATAGAGCTGGACTTATGTGCGATTTTTTTATGTCTTCGAACTATTTTTGGCGAGGATTGTAGCTTGTGAAATTTTTGTTGCCAGTGGAATGTCTTGTGAAATTTTTTTGCCAGTGGAATGTCTTCGTACACATGTCTTAAGTAGTGTTTTTAACAACTGTGTTTACTTCAAACTCATGATTTTCGTAGTTCAAGATTGATGAATGAGTTATCAAAATAATTGCCTTTAATTGGCCAGGCATTCTATTTTGAAAATTGTTTACCGTGTCTTTATTCAACCATTTTAGGCTGCAGTGCCTGTTTATCGAATATCCTTACACGATTTCTGTCTTTGACGGACGAATACATGAAACCCAAGTTCAAGATTCAATTCGAGGCATAGTTGATGTAATCAGGAAGCGATCAAGACCACCATACACTCCGTCAGTGCTTCAAGAGAAATCACCAGATCTCAGGTATCCCTATCACATTTTAATTTCCCAGTTTTTTGCATACCGTAATTACTCGAATAAGCGCTGTATTTTGAATTTTGAGAATAAATAAGCGCCGCGGCTCGTATTCGAGAATTTACGGTAGGCCATTTGCATTGATAACAGGTGGAGTAACCGTGGCCTAGCGGTAATGCACTTGACTCAGACCAACGTGGTCCTGGGTGCAAGGCCCATCGAAGGCCATTGGCGACGTCAGGAAGGGCATCCGGTCTTAAATGCTCCTGCCAGAACTAAAGTCCCATTAGAGGCACCCTCCAAACCCCCAGGAATTAGGGGAAACGGATAAAAAATCGAGAAAAATTTGCACTGATAATAGGTAGATGCTTTCTTTCATTCGTGGAAGAAATATTTCTCATATCTGTGATTTTCTGATAAAATGAGAGGTCCTTTACGGTATGAAAATATTGTTATATGTATATTGCAAATATTTTAGACCTTGGGAAAGAATCTAATGTTAGTCATATTACAGTCTCATTGATGCAAATTATAGGCGAATCCTTTTACAGTAGTCTTTGATATTTTTTTGCATAACCTTTCTCGCTTGGGGACGGGCCATTATTTATAATAGGGGGTGGTACCGAAGGAATGCGGGTTACGATTACAAAATTTTTCCCTACTAGTGTTTCTACAATATTCATAAATTCACTACCCAGCCGTTTAAAGGGTCAAAAGTTAGCTTTCCCAACTCTCTGATAAAGCTTTGAATAATTGTCATAACTTCAAAATAGAAAAACATGTCAAGAAATATTTTTGGCCAAGATTATATATTTTGAAGCGACATTTGACATTTTTACCCACCCCTTTGCCTTGTATAATTTCTTGTTACCCAACCTTTGCTCATCTAAAAATTTTCTTTACCCAACAGTTTAAATTTTGGTGCAACACCGGTTATAAATAAAGACCGGTCCTTTATGTTAAAATCATGCACTCTAATTTTCGTAGGATATTGCTTTGCGCAATGTGCGGAGACCAATACCCTGTTGAGCTCATTCTTGGCCCCCTTCTACATCATCAATCAGTTCACTGCAATGCTTCAGCTGGTTCAGATACTGTTATTCTTGAGACGTACGTTGGAACTGTTAAAAGAAGTGTCTCCATAACACTCAGCTCTTATCACCGTAAGTTATTTTATTCTTCCTTCTTACTCGTCCTTCTTATTTTTTTTCTATATCACATAAAAAATTAAGTAAGAAAACTACAACGTACTTTGTTTGTACCATATACAGCGGGAAAGGGCACTGAGTCATCTGGTCCCAACTGTATCTGGTGCTTAATGTTTAGCATGTTCAAATCAAGGTAAGTTCATCTCACATCGGATGTCCCATGCTTTGGAGAAATAAAAATGTAAGAGGGACATAACAGATGCTCAGAAAATACTATTGTAAACATACAGTCCTTATCATGGCTCATTAATCTGCACAAGCGGTGAGCGCCGTTCGCTGGCACAAGATCCCACACATCAAATTTCTTCAGGCACTTTTCATCCTAATCTGTATCATCATATTCCGCTTTCTCCGGTATAACCAGATTGCGTACTAACATGAGAATATAACTTCCATTGATTCCGGTCTTTTATTATCAAGTTTAGTTGGCTTAAGTTCAGCTGAGACCACGTATAAATCTGTATATGACCATCTATTACATTCACTTTTTCTGCAGGCACATTTTTCTCAGATCTAGACTCGCAGGCACAAAATGCTTTTAATGAGGCGTGCTTCTTATTTCTTTCTGTTTTTTGCTCTTTCTTCCTTTTTCTTCCTTCTTATGTTCTTCATTCTCTTGTACTTCCTTCGTTTGTTCCTCCTTTTTTTCACCTTTTATTCTTCCTTCATTTGCTGTTTCTTCTTTGTTATTTACTTATGACAGTTCATAAATTTTGTTTATTCTTCAATTTTTTATCACCTAGTTATTTACTCATATCATTCTCTTAGTAATTTAAAGTTTTTGTCCTTGACTTTTAGTAATTAGTGATTCGTGCATTGTTTATTATTTTAGTATTTTTTATCTATTTATTCATTGTTTTTTCGCCAGTATGTATTAGCTTTTGTGTTCATTAAATTAGCATTTTCTTTGCGTGAAGTTCTTTCTATTTTTTAGTTTTTTTTCATGTAATATTCTTCATTCTTCTGCATCGTTTGATCAAACGCTCATTTCTTAAGCAGAATTGTACTTGATTGACATGTAAACTTTCATTCCTATGCTACCTCTCTTGATCTCTGTTAGAATTCCTTCAAAGCGTTGTTGTATCCGTTTGGACTACTTTGATTTAAATATGATAAGTTCTTTCATAGGCCTATTCTCTATTATATAATAAGTGCCCATGTCGATCTTTCCTCCAAATGCAGTGTTGATATTGCTGGCACATTCATGATTCTTACAAATCTATTTTAGGTGCTCACAGTTTGAAAAATGATCTGTATCATGGTTTTATTCTTGTTTATTCTGCAACTAGAAATGCTTCGTTTGAAACAATGAGGTGAATTTATTGATAATAATTGTATCTTTCAATATTTACATACTCTGGAGTACCGAATAATCGTCCTCCCCCGATTATTAATTTTTGACATTTTTTACACCCCCCGCTCTTATTCTAACCCCCTCCCCCCATTTATTAA
>WIPJ01000164.1:38642-49120 GCA_018155075.1 Cassiopea andromeda
AGACAGTATGACGACCCAAACATTTCAAAATTATTGTAGTTAGTTGTTAACATTGTACAAGTATAAGCTTTACAGTTTGTTTTGATTTCCTTACTTCTTAATATTGATTTACGTTCACAAAAACAGTTTATTTTACTTACTTTTCCTTCTTAAACCTTTGAAATCTTTAGCTTAGTAAAATGGGGGTTGGGGTTTTTTTCAAAATTGTTTAGTTAGGGGGTGTTTACTAAATGGAAATTGGTGGTGAAATTTTCAAAAAGCTGCAATCAGCCTCCAACTATTCGGTGACAAAGAGTACATGGTACCTCCATCTCTTGTAGGTTTGTACGCACAAGTCATGAAAGATTATCATAAAAAGCTAGACGTAGAGAAGGACAAATCTTCTAGCGGCGATGAAGATAGCGAACTGCAGTGGTGTGATAATGTTGCGTATGGTTCTAGAGAGAACGACTCTATCATCTTGCCCGATAGCCACGACAGGCAGTACAATACAGTGCCACACCCATCCCGCTCACAAAAGGCGACGGGGTCGGAGAAAAAGTACGCAACGATATCAGGTGCTACCGGGAATAAATATAATGAGTATGCAGTAATCGGCAATGTTCGGCCGAGTTTATTTAACAGGGAATCTAATGATCCCATGAATAGACCAGGGTTGGATGGATATGAGCCGGGTGATAGCCTGAGCTCGCTATCTTCAAAAAGCAAGGATTCTATTGGTTCACACGGAGGTGATGATCCTCCATTCCCTGGTGTTAGAAGCAGGATTGACCAGTTCAGTGGTAGAGGGCAGGAATCACCGAAATACAGGTACCCTGCTTCTCCTCGCTGGAGGAGGGATGCTAAAGGACAGACACCGGAAGAAACTGGACCTAAAGCGCCCCTTGCAAAACAAGAGGTAGGATTTTGAAAAAGGTTTCATTGTAAATCTTTACAATCTTTCACCTTAGCAAATCTTCATTGGCTTTTCTACTCTGCTACTCATTGGTAGAGCAATGTACGTTATCCAGCGCACAGACCAATCCATGCTCAGAACTTTCACGTCCAGTAATTATGGGTGCGCGATGAACAACGCGGATGCAGAGTGGGGCACGCGATTAGAAATTATTTTATAGCAAAGCACGAGCTTTCTCCTTGCAACGCTTAACTAGATTTATGATTTTAGCTGTTATAAATCGCTATTTCTACACAGTACCCACACGTTTTGGATTTACCTTTTAAAATTAAGACTTCAAATCATCAAAGCTTTTTAGCCGTGGAAATTTAGGCTACGTCTTACAGACATTAGAAATGCCAGTCAGCGCAACGAAAATCAATATAAAAAATTTCCGTTTCTTAAAAGAGATTCTCAAGTGGTTTGGCCTATTGCTAAACACTGAGCCAAAACATTCAACACACTTATAGATATCACTCTCACAAATGGAAATATATATCATTTGCTCTCGGATGGACTCTTCGGTGCGTGCATGCGCGCAAGAGCGATCGCGCGCCCCACATTGGACCCTGCCCTCTGGCCATACACAATGTAGCATTTTGCCCAGCTATGTATCAGCCCCCCTCCATAGCCAAGGACTTAACAATGAAGCATTCTTGAGCAGAGTTACTCAATTAATGTTATTCTGGCAAATAGAATTTCTTCCTATGCCGCTCTGAGAGGTGGGACTTGGTTAGCTTCTTTAGAGAGTTTTTTTCTCTTTATATAGGACGATCAAGAAGTGAACGATAATGCTCTAGAGCAGGTTCGCAAGGAGTTGAAGAATAAACTTAATCTTCATGGTGATCCTTCACCAATTGTTGAAAGAAAAGATGATGCTGCAGAGGCAGAAAGGAACAACGAAGCAGCACGAAACTCTGACTCATCCGAGTCTCGATCTCGATCAGGTAGTTTGAAGTTATCTATATGTTGTCAAACCATGTATACTTAGATTTAATCAGTGGTTTAGGAGAAGGGGCGCGAGCGGCGCACCCTCCCCCCCAACTTTGTAAATTCTTGGAAATAAAGCTTAAAAGAATCGTTGTCTTGTTGTAAAAGACTCGAACAATTTTAGTTCACAAGATTTAAGGAATTAAAAATACGTTTTTTACTGGATGACATCATTATTTTCTTGTATACCTACGTGGATTAACTTCAAAATTTCTTATAAAGCCACGTACAAGAGAAGAGCCCCCCTAGCTATCAATTTACTTGAACATCACTGGATTTACTTATGTAAAGGCCATGTGAATAGAAGTGGTGCACGCTTGAGTCTTGTAAGATTTTACATTAATTAAATTGATTTTACATTTGATTAAATATAACAGCCGAATACACAAAGGAATGCTCTCTACATATTAGAAAAATTTCCTTATCACTTTGTGTTATTTACACCCATAGCAACTTAGGGACCAGTCAAAAAATACGCCATGCTAATTTTGACAGGTATTGACTACTTTTTCCACCATTGTCACGCAATTGCACATAAACAAGAAAAAATTTAACTCCTCCGATGTCTACGTAATGTCACAAAATTTTGCTTTTGTGATAAAATTTGTAAACTAAATATGAAGTTCCAAAGTTTTAGAGTTTGACTTCACGGTTCTCCAACGATCCCTCTTCCCTGAAAAACCCACAGTATGTACATCCTCCCTACTTATAAAATTGTGATGTGTTTGTTGTATTATCCTCTTTATCGAACTTACACTTTTCCAAAGCTAAGATTGCTCAAGCAATTATGTCATTATTTGCATAAGTAATTAAATAAAGTATGGTTTTTATTAGTAGTCCTTCGTTCTGCAAAACCAATCCTAAATCTTTGATTATTTGGAGTTCTAAATATAACAAGAGAAAACCATGAAATTTCTTGATAGGCTAAAATTCCTTCTTATCCCCAGATAAGCTTCTAAGAATCTGTTTTTATACAGGATCAAAACAAGATTATCTAACAAGACCCTTCAAAAAGATCATCCGAAAGATGTCTCCTGCTCCATCACCTGGAAATTCGGAGAATGACCTTACCAAACTGGACTCCAACACGCTGAAAATGCGAAAAATGTCGCGGAAAAAGAAACAAAAGGAGAGAGATAGCATGTCCAATGATGAGAAAAATGCTGTCAGTCCAATACCCAGTGAGCAAACGCCTGAGGATAAAAAAGGAGATAAATCAAACAGAAATTCAGGTAATTATTTTGTCATGTTTTAGGAGCAGGTCTTTACTTTTTCAACATTGATCATAACAGCATCATGGCAAAGTTCTGTCAATTTCATTTTAGATAATGAGTGTGAAAGGTATTTATGCCTTTGCGTTGCCTCTGATATTTACAAATTGCACTTTATTTTATGCACCAAGGAAGAGTTGCCAGTGTACAATTGGGTGGATTGGGAAAATTTGTAGATTTTAATGGATTTTAGATCGTGAAAGAAAGCGTTTTGGAGTGTCAAAAAATGGATTCATAGCCAAATTTTTATTAATTCAAACTCTAATTGCTTTGATCGAAGTAAGTTGAACTGAGGGGCAAATCACTCGAAAAATGCGTACGAGTTTAGGTTTCCAGGTTTTTTAAAGATTTGAAAGACTTTCATGTTTCAACGATTTTCCTGATTTTTCAGATTTATGGGATGTTTCGAATATCTCATCGAGTTTTTTTATTGAAGAATTTTAAAATTTTGAGGAGTTTTTAGAGAAGTATTGTGTTGAAAACTAGCGAGCATACTGTACTTTTGGTTTGCCGTATTGCAAGATGCTCGTTTACAAGATATTGTATTGAACCACAACACCCC
Source organism: Cassiopea andromeda (assembly GCA_018155075.1). Taxonomy (NCBI): domain Eukaryota; kingdom Metazoa; phylum Cnidaria; class Scyphozoa; order Rhizostomeae; family Cassiopeidae; genus Cassiopea; species Cassiopea andromeda. Next base: position 42,400 of record WIPJ01000164.1, read on the forward strand.
CAGCTGTTTGTAAATTATTTAGTATTATAATAATTTGCTTTTTTTGTATACACACTATGTTTTTCAACTAGGTGAAGTAAAGTCCAAGTCCAAATTCAACTCATTAGACAGAATTGGCAGAAAGAAAACTGAGTCTAGGAAGCACAACAAAAATCCACCATCTTTGGTTGTTGTTGATACAGATGAAGTTCAAACGAAGAACAATTCAACGCTTTCAAGAAAGGATAAGAAGAAAAAGCGGCAGGTAAATTGTCGCTCACTTCCCTCTTGATGGACGTTCAGAGTACGCTTCAGTCCAACGTATAAGGTGTGGCACTTGTTAGGGAGGGAAAGTCGGAAAAGTTTCTATTAATAGAGAGCCATGGGGTAGCTTAAACGGGAGGATGGTAGAATGTCATAGGTAGTATTACAAGGGGGTAGGCTGTAATAGACGAGAGTAAAGTATAAGACGCTATATATTTTGGAAATAAACTTCACCACCTGAGCTTTGTGTGAGTAAAATGCTTTCCAGCATTCTAGGAATATTGGCATCGCCCTTTATAATTCCATCATCATAAGTACAACTTCAGCAGTACTGCCAGTCTGACGTGAATAGGCTCTGATTTTAAACGCACAGCCAGCGACGCACCTTTTGAGTCTGGATCACTTAACGCCCTATTAGCTCAGATTAGTAAGTGGAGCTATGGTTGCAATATGAGTGTCTTGGTATACTTCTTGTAGAAATAGGTAGTCAACGAGGGTATCTCTTCCAAGCTAGAGAGCACCTAATGAGTGAGATTTATTTGGGACAAATTAGTGCTTTAATGAAGGACTGTTAGATTTATATATATATTTGGTTGTGCAGGTTTATCTTCTTTGCGTGCTTTAGTTGTTTAATGACCCTCTCCTTCACTTTGAAAGTTTTGGGACGGAATCGTACCAGGCTCCTTGACCTTGTAGCTTGACCTAATTTACCTACGTGTTCATTCAGGCCTATGGTCGTGTAAATAGTGGAGTCAAATGACCCTCCTCCACAACAACTGTACTTAATATTCCATTCGATTTTGCAGAGTCGTGATGATCTTGAATTGCCTTCAGAGACTGTTGAGGTTTGTATGCCCTATCCATTGTAGCTTATCTTGAAAGCTGCTAGATCATGCAACATAGTTACAGCCATATATGCATTGACGTCCTGTAAGTAGGACAGCTGTAGCTCACTTGCTAAAGCCTCCCTCCCGATTGCTTTTGACTAAGTGTGCTGCTTTCTTTGTGTTTAGAATCTCTAGGGAATTAGTGGATTACCTTTTTTGCAATGGCATATGTCAACAGAAATTTTTAGTCTACAGGTGTAGATACATATTTCTCAAGCTTTAAAATTTTGAAGAAGTATACCATGAAATGTATTGCAGTGAAAGCAGAATATTCGTAAACACTCGCTAAACTTTAAATGAAATTGCCTAAACCACAAAAGATGATTCTAGAGGGGATTTTCTGCCTATTTTTAATGCCTATGTAGGAGAGATGTTTTCTGTGTGAACAATCGATTATATTTTGCATGAACAATGGATGTTTATAAATACATTCAAATTACTTTATCACCTTTCATTGATTACTATGGAGAATACTGTTGGCATTTTCAACCTTTGATGCCAATTATTTTTGCATAAATTTGGATCTACCTTTGCTCTTTAGAATCCTTCAGAGGATGATGTCACATCACCAAAGCGAAAGGTAACTTTTGTCCTTCCTCTCTTTTTCCATCTCCTTCCATCTCTTTCCCTCTTTTATCCCTCCTCTTTCCTCTCTTTCCCTCTTCTGTATTCTCTGTCCCCCTTCTGTCCCTATTCTTTGCCTCTTCTTTCTCCTCTCCTTCCATCTTTTTCTTTAATTTGAACTCTCAGTCATTTATTTCAATTTTTATTTCTTTTTCATTGCTACTTGCAAAGAGCTGCTTCATTTTATCATGCGCCGTGCTCAAGCTAGAGCAAATCATTAAATTCTCATTATTTCCAATCCAAAGCTTTGAGTTTAAAGTTGTTCGTATGCATGTGTTAGTTTCTGATATGAAGAGTTCTGGGAATATAATACCACTTCTGATCTTGTCCATCTGCAACTTTTTCATTTCCTTCATCAACGGTTATTCTAGAACCAGCCAAAGAAAACCAGGTCATTGCGTTTCCCACGAGAAAAAAACAAGACGATGAAAAACGACAAGGAAAGAAAGATGGATAAGGCAAGAAGAGATTGGGAAAAGAAACAGAAGAACAAAAAAGTTACATATGAATATTTTGGGAAGCCCTTAGAGGAGATTTGCAGTGGTAACTCATTATTGCCTCGATTCTTCAACAAGTGCTTGGAACACATTGAATTAACAGGTATTTTACTATCTCTTTGATTGTTGCGTTGGTACTTAGAGGCATTTGGAAATAGTTATCTATTAAATTCTCTTATCCCTACTTTTTCAGAGTATTATTTCTCTTTGGTAATTACATACTGTCAGGGCCAGAGAAGAGGGGGCTGTAAAGAATCACCCTCCGTCTACTTCTCGAGGGAGGGCTGAGCACGCCTTCTTCTTTTCTGCGTAATTTTGAAGCAACAATACACAGTGCACATTGCAATGATAGCCGTTATATTGAAGGTTCTCACACGCCTATCACGATTTTTGTTACCGTTTTCTGGCTTGACTGGGCGTATCTTTATGTTAAAAAAAACTACTTTTTCCTAAGAACCAAAGAGCTAGGTTGTGTAAAATGTTGGGCAAGTCACCTGACCCCCATTCTTTTATATGTCATCGTCATACTGATTATAGCTGTCATCAGGCAATTTACCCCTCCCTCTCCGTTCTTCATTATAACAGGCGTAAAGTGGCCTATCACTTTGAGTAGGTAAAGCAAGTATGTAAGACTCGAGATGAGATATGAGAACTGACTAATCATAATGCTTTTACAATACACTTTATACATGGAGGAACTACGTAACTATTGACATAATTAACATACATTAAAGCATACAAACACATTGACAACGTAGAATTGATCCTACTACATCATTAGGCTCAACAGCTGTAAGTACATTTTATATTCAAAAAGAACAATCATTAGTTGAAGCAGTGTTATGTTATCTAGTATGTTTATTTAGACTAGTGCTTCTCAGCTTCTTTTTATCCATGGACTTTTCCCCTTAAATTTTTTGGTGAACACCTTCATAACTAATCGACAAAATACAAGCTCATTGTATAATTGCGGATATATTTTTTCATTACGTTTTCGAAAGTTGCCTGTTGTCCACCGTTTTCAATATTGCAGGATTTTCTATTGCTCTTCAGGAATGGACACCGAAGGTATATATCGAGTGAGTGGAAATAAGCAGGACATTGAATCACTGCTTACCAAGTTTGATGCAGGTGGGCCAAATTAATGAAACTTTATTCGTTTTCCTCTAAGTCTCAGTAGAAAGTGAAATCTTTCAGTTCAGCTTCTGTTAAATAGATTCAAATGAACTTAGATCAAGTCAATCAATATAAATCAATCACTTCAAATTAATAAGATGAAATGAATGGAATCAAATTGAAATCTTACTTTTTTGTGTCAAAATACCGTAAAATGCTAAATATAAGCCTTCCCCGAATATAGGCCCCCTTTTAACTAATCCAGATATCGTACCGAACACGACCCCTTCTCGAATATAGGCCCAACGTTTTCATTTGGGATTCTGTGTGTATAGTTAGAATAATGAACGAACATGGACAGAGCACACGCAGAGCCTCTGCATTTACTTTATAATAAATAATATAATAATAATAATACGAATATTTCAACAGGATAAAAGCTTCAACAAAAATATTGCTGGTTTCAATGCCGGTCCTGCCTAAAAGAAAAGAAAAGAAATATAAAAAGCCTAATTTACAAATTTTTATAACTATGAATAAATATTACGTTGAAAGTCCATGATGATTAATAAAAAGCCTAGATGATCAGAAATTTCTCCATTTTTAAAAACAAATCCAGTTTTTCCTTAAAATCCTTTTTATTTTCGACAGTTCTTATGTCTATAGGCAAATTGTTGTATACCTTTGCCCCCATGTATTAAAATCCTTTTCGCGCATATTCAGTTTTGATGCGTGGCAAAGTGGCTAAGCATTTATTGTTTCTAGTGGTCTTGGTGTGTTCATGTGTTGTGATGTGACTCTGCAAAGCACCACATATATCATTATTTAGGATGTTATGCACCAGGATACAAGCTCTTTTTATATTTGATCTTTCCGGTGACAGGACACTGCATTCCTTTGCTCTCATGCCAATTATTCTCCTAGCACGCTCATGAAGAGCAGCTAACTTTCTTGACTGACCAGTAGTTGGTTTCAGGTTTAAAATCCCACAATATGTAACAACAGGTACAATCATAGAGCGATAAAGCTTACAAGCCGTTGTGCTGTCCAAGAAACATCTTAGCTTCGACAGTAGACGTAATCTGCCAGAAGCTCTTTTATAACATAGTTCAAAGTTGATGTTTAGATTTAAAGTTGAATCGATTTCCACTCCCAAATATCTATACGAAGTAGTAGTATTGATTTTTGTCCCTTTGTATCGAACACATATCTCTTCACTCTATGTATATTACGTTCTTTTGTGCAGTTTTACGCATTAAATGTTGTTATTAATCTCTCTGTTTGGACACCAAATGGTGAATTTTTGGCATATACCAGTCACTTCTTTACCCAATAGACCCTCCGAATATACGCCCCTAAATATAAGCCCTCCCCCCGAATATAAGCCCACAATAAATTCTTACGAACCTCTAGAAGCCCAGACCTTATCTACGGGATTTTAAAATATTTAGCTTGCAAGATGATTGGGACGATAAGTAGGAGCAATTAAACGTACTTTCCTCCATAAATTGTAATTTGTTTCTGTGTTCATGTATTTGGATAGTTGTATCAATCTGTCATTTAAATTGTTTGGAAGTTATGCTCTTTAAATGTCATGTAGTGAATTTAGAATGAATTTAGCTGGATGACTTAAAAGACAAAATTATTTCCAATTTTACAACTTGAACCTGAGTTCACTCTTAGATTAAGTAGCAAAGGAATCCCCAAACCGTAGTTTGAATGGTAGACTATGTTGTGCAATCCATCCTAGCAAGTGTGCTGATACATTTAATGTGCAAATTACAACATCGGACATTATACAGACTCAACGGTAGTCTGTTCTAACTTTCTTCCTTAATTTTTGAGACCAAAAAGTAGTTTTTGAGACCAGCTCTAACATTAGATTTGAGTGTTCAGGCTCTTTTGCGCACACAGCTAGCCTCAGAATTTACTATGCAACATTTTTTACCTCCTTCCCCCCCCCAACCAAATATGTAAGGTTTTTGCTTTGTATTAGAATTTCCGATCATTTCTCTTATGTCAATGCATTTAAAAGGCTCTATTGTGCGTCCTAGTTAGTACCCCATATTTGAATAACCCAATTTCCCCATGTCTTGTATGTTTTCTCACATACCATCATTCCACAATCCTTCATGGTCTGATTGTTGTGAGTGCCACTTTTTGATTTGTTTTCCAAAAAGGCAAGAACTGCTTGTCCCATTAATATTATATCTAGTGTTTTAATAGAACCAATTTTCACCATGCTTCTAAATCTTCTCTTCTATTTCAGATACGGATCTGAGTTTCCAAGAACTTGGCATATCAGTACATTCCATAACTGGTGGGCTGAAGCAATTCTTTACTCTACTGCCGGATCCTCTCGTTCCAGTAGAGTTTTACAAGCAAATACTGGACAGCATGGGTTAGTTTGCTTAATTTTGGCCTTTCTTGTAGGGCCATCATCATTATATGAGATATAGCTTACTATCCATTTAGCGTCCTTAATTTAAACATCCTAAATTTCTATCCACTAAGCATCTTAAACTCATCTACGTCATCTTTCGAAATCTAAGCAATAAATGGAAAGTTGATGGTACAATTTTGCAATTTTTTAGTGCTATATCAGTTTGTGGACTTACCTTAGCAAACAACCTGGTTGATCTGAAATGCTTTGTTGTATCCAAATATTTATATTATATATAAATAAATCTGCATAAATATTCATATTAAAGAGGCGTAAATCTGCATAAATATTCATATTAAAGAGGCGTAAATCTGCATAAATATTCATATTAAAGAGACATGAATTTGCATAGATATTCATATTAAAGAGGCGTAAATTTGTATAAATATTCATGTTATAGAGAGATATATTTGTGATCTAAGGAGAGCATCTGATTATAGTTGCCATTGCAGTGAGTAGTGCAGAATGAATTGAATTCATATAGAGAAGGTATGATTTCCTAGAATTCTTGTTAGTCCAAAGTCACTAGGACTAGCTATAGGCCAAACGATGAATGTTTTTTAACCTATTATTTCGTTATTTCGTGAATTGATTTGAGCACATTCACTTTTTATAGTTATAATGAATGCGGAGGAAAGAATAAAGAAATTAAAGGAAATAATACAGAAATTTCCGGCGTGCAATCTTGCTGTTTTCCAGCATCTGATGATGCATCTAAACAAGTAAGTTTTATTTTCTATCTATCATGAGCAATTTTTTCTACCAAAAGGTTAGGTCTGCATTCATTTGAATCAAAATTTTCTCGAGGTGGAGATATACAAACACACTGTATTAATTATCTATGCAAATACTTGTTTTGTTAGCAATTATCCCATACTCTTAAATACCTAATTGTTGAGGGGGGGTCGGAA
>WIPJ01000164.1:65084-79507 GCA_018155075.1 Cassiopea andromeda
TATGTATGTATGTATGTATGTATGTATGTATGTATGTATGTATGTATGTATGTATGTATGTATGTATGTATGTATGTATGTATGTGTTTATGTATATTGTCCATCATCCTATCCATCAATATAATTTCCACTATTTACTAAAATTTGTTATTAACTCAAGAGTACATGGAGTTTTTCGTTTTCTATTTATGTGCACGCGCAAAAGATTTGAACTCGAGACTTTTTGCAAAGAGAGTATTTACGAAAGTTTTGATACTGAAATAGCAAAAAGTTAAAAAAAGTTTCAGTATCAAAACTTTCTTTTAACGCAAAAATATGTGTACCAGTCATCATCAGTAAATACTTCATGTATGTGGTTTCACTCATGTAGATGTCTTCATATTTTCCCATTCAATTTCGATGTAGAGAGTTCATGTTGCGTACTTTTGTTGTTTAAGTTTTAATTCGGTCTTAATCTTTGCAGATAATCCTGGTCGAAAGGCTGCCGTTGGTGGATTGAAACACATTGAAAAACACCAATGCAGAGATAAGATTTTCATGCATTGAAGAATGGTTTTGATCTGAATGGTTTTGAATAGTTTTGAAATGTAATACCGGTTTTCATCACCTGTACTCTTGTTTTGTTCAAATTGCTATATAACCTGGTGGCAGTAGAACGATTGGATCGATCAGAATATCCTACTACCTGCTTCTTGCAGAGAATGTCAAGGAAAGGACGCTATTGGAAAGAGCCAGTTGAGATATGGTGTGCGACAGCCTAGGACGTAATTCGCAAGAGCACATTTCTCCCTTTTCTGTCGGCCGAAGAACGTATACTCTTTGTGGAAAAAGATTAGGGTAAGTTGGCAGTCTATCTATCCACGTCCCAGCTCATACATAGGCCGATGATTTATATAGGTGTTAGTTTTGAACCTAGAAGACTTAGGAGGGTTGAGTATGTATTAACCAAGGTATAATCGCATTGTTCAACTTCTAGTTGTTGTCGATTGTTTTACATCACTCAGTGCTTAAAGTGCATATGTAAGGACATCTCTAAAAAGTACTTTCATGCATAATTTATAGTTGTCTGAGATTACTACTTTGATAACTGAACTTTCTTTCATCAGATATTGAAGTATACCAAGGACTATTGTTGTACCCCAGGTTTTGGATGGGAATTTTCATTTCTTATAAGGACCACCTTTAGAACCACGTATAAAGTCCCATTAGCATAAACAGCCTTTATGTATTTGTTCAATTGAGCTCTTTATTTTATAAAGATAAAATTTATAGGAATACTGTGGGCAGGATTTTTCTGACGTGCAGTTCCACACAAAATGTGTAGTTCTACATCGTTTGTGCAGTGCACACGAGAGACATGTGCAATCTCCAAGCTTATAATGTAGTGATTCAAGAGTGTAAGAAAGTAAATAGCAGTAAAAATGGTAGATTTAGGTATGAACTGATATGAAAAGCGCAACCATGAATGGAATTGTTAAAGGTAGCAGTATTTTCTACCCCTTTTCGTCAAGAGCAGGCAGTTCAACCCCATCGGCAACCAAAAGAACACAGCATAGCTGGATTTTATGTGCAGTTCTAAATTTTTCTTTAAAAAATCCTGACTGTGGGTCAGGGTTATTGAAATATAAGAAATATTTAAGATTAGTGCAAGATTGAAGTTTCATTAGGACTTTGAATTTTTGTGTATTCAAGTTATGATGATGATTTTTATTGACTTTCGTGGTATCGATATAATGTTTATTATTCTGTTTTGCTCTTGTTTTGTTTGATGATTTCACACATCTACAAAGATTTAAGTATGTTTCTTTGATTTTCAGGCGAAACTATACCTTTGGCACTTAGTACACGTTTTTTTTTATAAGAAAACCATTATTTTGCCTGAGCCTCAATTTTCTTAACTTTTCTCGAAATTGGGCCTGAGATTTTTTTAAATTTTTCTTAACTTTTACTGAACTAAACTGGCTAGAGTGGTTTACTCTTTCGTTAATAATATTGTATACTTAAATTTGAATTCCATCTTTAACATTTTGAATGTAACAACGACGAAATACCGATTTTTGGCCTATAAAAATACTTAATTGTGGAAATTGAGCCTCGTGATTTTCTTACGATTTTCTTAAGATTTTGACGATTCGAGCCTCATTTTCTTATAAACTTTTTTCTTATATACAATCTTAGGGTCAAAAGCAAAAATAGTTAAGAGTATTGGGACCCAGCAGAAATTTAGTTATTCTTATGAAAAAGAATGCATTGAATTAACTGTTCGAATATTTTTTGACTATTTGATTGTTATGAAGCATTGCCAGATAGAGTTGGTCCATCAATTTTCATCAGAATTTCCTCTCCAGAAAGAATTGTTTTCAAATGCATAATCATATTCATTCCTGCTTTTATTTTGCAAAAATTTTGTAGTATTTATGGGGCTGAAAGTATGTAAAACATAGACAAGGTAGGTGTAGATAGTCCATGCAGAGCTTAGGCAGGTGGGAGTATGTCAGACTAACACATGTTCTTAAATTAAACTGGTGTCAATATGATTTGGAAGGCAGGAAATAGGACACGATTGAGATAAAACAAGGTATGATGTTTGGTAAACGAATGCGATTAAAGTGAAAATTGTTTTGAGAGATGAGTTGGTTTTGATAGGAGTAATATTCATCCAGTATATGTTGTGGCAGAAAGTGTTTTCGAATTCAAGAGCACGCGGCGATTGGTTCTATTTCACTTTAGTCTAGTTATTAGCAATGTGCATAGCTTAAAATTATTACGTCAACACCAAGACACTAAAGCATAAAATAAAGAGCATATTTATTTGAAGTATAAAGAGAAAATATATTCGATGCTTAAGGGTATCAAGATTTAACCTTAGGAATCACTCACGTAACACCAATTTTACTGTTTCTGAGATCCTCTCTCCCTCTATTGTAATGCACCTTAGCACAACCCTTTACCCGACCGATACAATACCGTAGCAGATCAAGGTATCTCCCTCCCTCCCTCCCTCCCTGTAAGAGGCGTTACTCATCGAGTGAATAATCCCTTGGAAACAACTCTAGGCCTTTGCTAGTGATGTCCAAAGCTGCTGTTGCTCAAAATGCAATTGGTAGAGATCAACGAGTCTTTGATCCTCAATCCAATTTCGGCAATTTAGAACGTCAACATACTACAATTAATTTTTCCATTATAGTTAAGTAAATTTCTCGTTTATACAACGTGCATTAAAGCTTCTATTGAATATTTATGAAGTTCAGAATTGCAATGGCCAATCATCTAGCGCATTGTTTTCTGCACGTGTTTGCCTGACATCGTTTGCAGTAAGAACTCGTCTGGAGAACCTTGAGTCATAGCAGACTTATGGCTATTGTTTGCCACGATGAGACAGCAAAGGGAACGACACGCTGTCTACCCAGCACAGGGCATGACTGTAAGGTGTTTAGAGCTGTTGGGTGGGCTTATAACTTGTTCTTATTTTATTGTGATAAAATGGGAAAATATTCAGTACAGGCCAATGAACCATTTAGTCAAAAAGTCTTGATCTCAACGTCATTTGAACTATTGACTTATATTTTTAGTGAAGAATTTGATAAACACCGAGAAAATTCCAACCTATACGCTAAGAAGGCCCGAGCAAAGAAGATTGATCTAGGTTCTAATCCTTCCTTCCTTAGTTCTTGATTTTGGGAATAAGGAAGATCATAGGTTGTGAATTTTGTACTCATAAATAACAATACACAGTAATCTGCATTTTTGATCGTGTTAATTTTCGCAGCACTGACAATTCTTTTTTCACTCAACAGTGATCTGGAATAATAGCCCGATCGCCAGTTATATTATGCAAATGAGACAACAGTACTACTACGAGTTTTGACGAGACTTGCAGGTTGTGGAGCTTATTTTCTGGACATCTGCTTTTAATTCAAGCCATTTTGTAAACATGAAGACGGAGGATCGAACGGAGACCATAGACTCTGAGCAAACAAGAGAGGAGACTGTCTCCCTGAATCATTACTTAACTTTCATTAAAGAGAAACTCGCTCTGCTCAACGAAGTTGTTGTTGATGAATTCAAGATGTCGAGAAATGTTCTAACTGCCATTAAAATTGGATTGTTTTCGCAATATATTGGGATAACACTGCTGGTTTATGTCATTTTGACAAGCTCTTTGGTGTTAAATGGACGTATTCATTGTATGGCCTCAACTGAGAGGGAGTTTAATGACACCGAACGGGTTATTCTTGCTAGTTTGTGCCGAAATCCGAATTATCAGAGCCGATTCGGCGGTGTGTTTCTGTTTTTGGAAACAATCACTATGGTTTTGTTACTCCTCAAGCTGGTTATCTCAGTCACAAAAGACAATGGCAAATTAAGCGACTATTTCAATATGAGGATTGATGAAAAAACCTTGTTTTGGATCTCGTTTCTTCCGCGTTCCATGCTTTACTTAGTTCTGCCGCTTCAGTCATCGATGGCAGCAAATTTGTCGTTTCAGTTCAGCTCTTTGCTGTCGATTTTGCGCTCACCAGTCATGTTGCTTTTCAGTTTGACTGCACGAATAATTACTCTACCCATGTCTATCTTATTCCCGTATCCATTGAAGAGCACTGCTGAAGCAGATATTTCCATGTTTTATAAGGAAAGGTCCCTTTCTCAAGATTTGTCAGCAAGTAAGCTCAGCATTAATTGTTATGAGAACTGTAATTTCAGCTTTGATTGGAGCTGGTGTCTGTGCGTGTTGTTCTTTTTTCTTAACTTTGCCACCGTCTACTGGTTTATTGGATTTACCGAAAACTTGGATGAAGTCGCTGATGGCCGAGTGATAGATAGCCGAGAGAACTATTCCGATGGTGTGGAGTTCATCAGGGTGTCTGAGGTAAGCGAAGATTTCTCGTTTGAAGAAGAAGAAGAGAATAAGGTTAAAGATGGCGCGAAAAGTGTGAAAGATGTGGGAGTAAAAGCGAAAAAGGTTGATGAAGATTTAGAAACAGCAGATGGTATGGAAAAAGGGAGTGGTGATGATAATTCAAGGGAGAGCCCTGTACTGAGTCAAGGGTCGTCCAAAGGTCCTGTAGTATTGAGCCAAGGGTCATCTACTATTTGTGAAATGACAGCAGAGTCAAAAGTTGAGTTGAAAGTGATCGAAGGAGAGGGCTTCATTGACCCAGGTCTCGCTGCCAAGGATGATCTTTTGGTAAAATCCAAAGAGGGGGAAGGCATTGAGGGACAAGATATTCTCAGACATCGTATCTCTAGCCAAGACAAACAAGCAGTGAAGTTCAAAGTTGAAAGCGAAGTTATTAAAAAGGAACGTTTTAGGGCGAGCTCTCTTGGAAAATTGGAGAGGAGAGAATACTCTAAGGAAGTTAGTCAGGCGAGTAAAGGGACGCAAACTTTTAGTTTGAAGTTGAATAAAGGATGTCAGACTTTTGTACCGATCCATCTGCACAAGAAAATAAACAAAAAAACTCAAGTATCACCGATTTTTGTTGATGCACAGACGAATACAGATGCTGTTGTTGTTAATGGAGTTTCCAATGCCCCAGAAGAAGAAGTTGTGTCACAAAATGAACAGGGAAGATTCAAGCACAACATAGCTGTGCAGGAAAATGGCGGAGATCTTCTTACAAATCTCAAAACTGAGGATGCAAACGAGAGTGTTAAAGAAGTAAGGAAACAAAACGAAAATCAAAGTGACGATGATTTAGAGAAATTAGAAAACGGTAGAAAGAGCTTAGAGTCTTCACCGAACTCAAAAGTGGTGACCCAAACGAACGGAAGTGATCACAGAGAGAAATTCGGATTCCCGGAACTGAAGATAATTCCAAGGACTCTAGACTTTGAGCGTAGAATTATCAGAGAAAATCAAATTGAGCGAATCAACTTAGATGCGTTCTTGAAGTGCCTTGAAAAAGAGGACGACAGAGATGTTATTTTTGTTGAAAAGAATCTTCTTTTAGACTCATTTAAAAATATTGTTTCATTGACTAAGGCATTAGCAACAGAAGATGCTATTTGTCCAAGGAGTGGTGATTTTGCAGACGAATGTAATTGTTGTGTTCACAGTTTGATAAAGAAGTGTACGAAAGGTGAATTAAAAAGCGATGAAGTTGATGGCTTGAAAATGGAAACTGAGGATGATGATTATAGTGACGATGAATCATTCTTTAATGGTTTTCGTCTGTGAAATCATTCTTCATATTATACCGATGAGGTAGGTTATCATCATTCTCTCTAAACTGTATTGTAATCACTTCTGCTTAATACATACATGCATACCTTTGCTATATTTATGGCTTTGATAAACTTGTATTCCGATGCAGTTTATGAGATTATAGCCGTTTCCACACCACAAAACTAGTCCAGGCTCGGCCCAGGTGTATGTTGTGTCCACATTAACAGAGATAAAATTACTAGTGTGGACACAAACCTGAGCCGAGCTCAACATGCAGTCCGAGCACTTGCATTAAGTATGACAACAAACATGCCTGACTGGTAGCGGAAACAGTTTGGTAGAAGGGACATTCCTAGATTTGAGATTTTGTCACATTCTCTGCTTATATGGCAATGTTCAACGTTGATGTTGAACTTTTTCATCCGTCCAAATGCCTATAAATGTTCCATGGCCAGCAGCTAATGACCGCATTCTCCTGATTTCTCAAGAAACTCAAGTTAATAAGAAGAAAACTTCCTGTTCCAAAGTTTTCACACGAATTGTTATTTTCCTACCACATTGCTTGGCACTGTACGCCTATGCGATTGCTAATCAAAACGAGGTTCGGCCCGAGTGTCCGTCCACACTATACAAATCGGGGCTCCATTTCAAAAAATCCATAATGATCGTAACATTTACTCTGTCTAGAATACACTCTTGGCCATCTTATTGAGATAGTTGGGACATTTGAATCAGTACCTTAGAACTTTTATAGCCTCGTTTAGATCACCAACCTCCGGCCCGGATTGCCACCAAATCCGACCCCGGTGCTTTCAGAAAGAGTTCATATATTTTACAAGTAACGTTTTGACATGTTACTGATGCTTATTTTACATTTTGCAGTTGTTTTAGCCTGCCAGATTCATTTCTCCCACTGCAGCCCCCTAACTGATCAGCACTGTCGAAAATTTGGCTTTGACTTTGACCATTCCTATGGATGCTACAATCCATACAGATCTCTTCTGTGATTGGTTAGATTTCCTCCTCTGTTGTTTCCTTCCCATCTATATAAGCTTGGACAAGCCTCATGTTGCTGTAGATACTTTCTGAATCCCAACCACATGGAAATTTACTTAAATCAGATTTGCGCTGGTCAAGAATAGTGTTGCAGCTGCCCACATGTTGCAGCAATCATTTTGCGATTATGATTCTTTTTTCTGTTACGGAAGGCATGGGTTTTATCTGTGACCTTCAGCTTCCGCATTGATCAAAGTTAATCTTTTGATTAAAGATATCTTAAATCTGAAATTAAGCAGTTTCATATAGGTGAAAGCGTCGCCAAGCTTCGACAAAAGAAGTTATTGCAATATTGTAGAAACCATCTTTAGCGAACATTAATCCCAGTTCTTAACTTCCATTTCCAACAGTAAAATTGTCAATCATTTTTGTCATTCTCTTCCTCGTTCTCTTATATTTCTGCTCATAGACGTAGGAATCGAAGGGGTCATGGGGTGCACTTGCCCCTACCTCACTTTTCAAAAATTCAGGCGATGTTTCCTTTTGCCACTGCATAACTGCTGTTGAACAATAAAGAAAAGCATTAGATTTACTTTTTGGGGTTATGATCTGAAATTCGATAACTTGATAAAAGTGGTCTTCAAGCCAATCAGAGCAAGTCAAATCTTTGTTAAAGTTTCGTAATATTTATGTTTTCTCCATCCACCTTTTATCATTCTTGCTACATCCTTGTTTCTCCTTTTTCTGAGTTGCTTCGATGTTTTTTGGATTTTCTCCTATTCTTTTATGCTGAATTGTAAGGGGGTCGAATTTGCCGGGAAGGGTGGATATTTTTCTAGGTTTTCATAAAGTGGAGGGGTGGTAATAAAACGATCTACCGGGAAAATCGCAACAACCCTGAAGGAAGTAGAAAAGTTATGATTCCACCAGATGGTGTTAATCGAAAATTGGATGGAATGGTAGACAGTGTTCCACCTGACAATGGTTGTGAATTGCTTGATGGAGAGTTGACTCCTGAATAATGAAATGAAAATGACAGTGAAAATATTGCTGATAGCGATGATGGGGGGCACCATATTTTGCTAAAATGGGGGTCATTATCAAATGCTATGAGGGGTAAAAAATTTCAAAAAGTGCAGTATAACCCCCTACAATTAAGCACAAAAGATTACGTAGGTAGCTGTCTTCAAGGCTGTAGCCATAAGAAATTCACTACTCTTTGCTGCCCTGTAGCATTGGCTATTTATTAATAATAATGGATATAAAAGCACGTGATACAAACCTTTTAGCCAATGATTTTACCCATTTAAATGTTCACAGAAAGTCAATGTTTTAGGTGTGCTCGTTAGACTCAGCTGTTGCAGTGTTCAAGATGATGGCCACAAAAGACAGAGGAAAGTACATTTATGATTCAAAATCATTTTTACTTTCTTCTATCTATTCATGGGTAGTATTATTTTACGTCGATTTTTGTAGGCCCCTCTGTGCATTTGCTAGTTATTATTTTTATTTTCACAGCTTACATAGTTCAGAAAAACACGTTAAACATCAGGGGCGGATCTAGTGGGGGCCATGCCCTCCCAAACAGCAACCTTTCCTATAGCAAACAATTGTGTTAAGAAACTTCTTAAATGAAAAGGCAATAAAAGGAATCAGATGCCCCCTTCAAAATCCAGCCCTGGATCTGCCCCTCTTGAACATACATACAATGTTTTGTAATCTAATTACTCATTTAAGTTCCGAATTTTTGTATGTTTGTAGTTAATAAAGACTCAGTTTTATCAGCATTTGATTGAAACGTCGATCTCCCTTTACTTTCATTATCTGTAGTTCTATAGATATTGAAATTTTGTTATAGATATTTTCAGATCAGTTAGGCGCTTAATGTTGACATTCTGAACTTCTCGCTGAACGATGTTGAAAATCTTTAGAAAAAGTTCTTTGGTATAATCAATACCAGTTTAGTCTAATATAATGAATTCACAGCCTAATTTTAATAATTGTCATGGCATAGAGGGTGAAGTTGTTTTTATTTGAAGCTGTTATGGCTATCGTAGTACAAACAGTGCTATATCCCATTTATATATGAGGTGTACGTATCTTTTTGGGCTTCTTTCAGTTCATTTGGTTAAAAACAATATTTCATCTCTTCAATGCAATCAGTTTTGAAGGTGATTACCTTTGATACACATCTGCAAATAGTCTTCTTTCTGCCGACTTTATATTTTTGTTAACCTGAAACAGAATGCTCCCTGAAGCTTTTGAGGCGTATTATTCAAGATTATTAACACATAGACACAACCTGTCACATGCCTACCTATTTAGGATTGGAACATGTGAAATAGTAGCTATTGAGATTGCTCAGTGTTTTGTATTGAGCATGTCTTTGCAGAAGACTTGTTATGAAAAGCTAACACAGTGTTGGCTTAAAGGTGCTTTCGAAATTGTTATCTGGCTTTAGACCACGCTGAGACTTTCATAGAATGCACTTTGCCGTCATACATTTTAAAATTAGGTTTACTCCGTCAAGCAATTTATTGCTTGGATACCATCTTAATTGCTTAGGTAATTTTAAGTTAGCAGCTATGCTACAGTTTTCGACTTTTTATCCAAATAGAAATCTCAATTTCTCTATTGATTTTTATCACTCCTTTGCCGTTTGGCCTCCTTAACTTTACTTGTTAATTGAGTTCTTTAGGATTTATTGCGTCTGAACTTAAGCCAGTCTGTTCCTTTCAATTCACATTTATTGCTTATGACTTAATATCAGTGAATGGGAAATCTTGTTAGTAATTTCTTGTACTTTTGATCTTTATTAGACCAATCAGCTAAAAACAGGCTGTATTTGAAAAGCATACCAGGTTTTGACGATTTATTTCCTTTGCAAGAGAACGACCGTTTAAGCCAGCTTTCAACTGTCCTAAAGAGGAATTCTACAAAATTTTTCAGGCGCTTAGTCTAAGCACAAAATGTTATTTATTAATGAAGTTTTTTCATGTAGATGAACTATCTCAAGTAGTATTGTTTTGACTGACTTATTGTAGAAATTCAAAATTGTAGTCGTCTTGTACAGATGGTTTTTTTCGGGTGAAGGCGTTTTTAGACTTTGGTGTTTCATAAACATGCCCTGTCTCATCTCTCTTTCTGTATTCCCAGTGATCTTCACATTGGAATCGTGACGGTATTTAGCCTAAATAAGCTGAACCTATAAGTTGATGCTACAATGTCTTTTAAACATAAGCACTCGTCCCTTCTCATCCAACTTCACTTACCCCATTCTCGAAGCCAGCGAATATTTAGAACGGTTTTTTCCAATTTATTTTAGTATAAATATTGGATGTATCTATGACTATTGTTTGTTAGACTGTATCTTAAGTAGATCTGGGGTAAGTAATTATTTGTCCTTTGTGAGTTCCCATAATATTTGAGACACCCAAGTTCTTTTGACCTTAAGACCCCATGACCAAATATCCTGAAGTGTATGCCATAGAGCAGTGTTGGAAGAAAGTGGGAGGCATATGTGCTGAGGGGCGCTCTCTCAAAAATAGCGCGACTCTGTACTTTTTGGAAATTTTGAAGAGTGGGGGCAGTACCCCATGTGCTCCCCAGTTTTTACGTCTGCCACAGAGTAGTATTGCCATTATAGCGCAGTTTTCTAGCAATATTTCGTACGTAGGACAAAACACATAATTTTTTTTAAGTGCAACAAGTTTTATTTCTAGACTACCTACAAGTTGCTTTACCTTCGCAAAGAATTACAATGTACGTTTGGCGAGAAGCTGCTTTTAACCTTTTACAATATTTTAAGGCACGTTCGATTCGTCTATTACATTTTGTTTCTCTCGTTAAGTTTGTTTGACATTGTGCTTTGTATTTATTTTTCGCAATGAGATCGAAGAAATAGTTCATATGTTTCGTTTTATATTACTTCATTAGAATTTTGATTTATTGTATTTCTCTTGCTGAAAAATGTAGTTTTCTGCCATCCGCTTTAACTGACATCGCAGTCCTCCTTGGGTCTATTCCATCTTCTGTTTCCAATCCTTTCACTATTGAAGTTCCCATTAACGAATATGCTTGATCCAGTGCTCAAGTGAGCACTATTGGCCTTGCATCTGATTGGATGAGAGACGATTTTCCAAATCTGACTGGTGCCCCCGCCGAAAGACACTTAAAATTGAGCATCATGATAGGCTTAGAACAGGCATGTCCAAAGTCCGGCCCGCGGGCCAAATCCGGCCCTCGGTCAAATTTTATCCGGCCCGCAGCCTAGTCATGAAATATATAACGCTCGTATACTGTTATTTGGCTAGCAGTATTAACGTTCTTCATTTACCCACTAGAGACCAACAGCACTTTACACAACACAACCCCCAACCCGCTAGAATTCATGGTCAGTGGTTTTCCACCAGAATTCTCACGTAAGAGCACCATTACTTCTGTTTAAGAAAAAAGGTTAAGTGAATATTCAAGTGCATGTGATATGCTTGTTTCAAATTTACCAAAAACATTCTTAAGATGTTGAAATTGAAACAAAAAAAGCAAATGTGAAACACAAAGTGGCTTCCAAAAATTTTCTTAAATTATCGTTGCTTTATGTAAAAAAGGTTGGCCCCCACCACTTTTACAATAGAAAATCTGGCCCCCGTGGCAAAAAGTTTGGACACCCCTGGCTTAGAATCTGAAATTTAAGCTATTTTTAAGGCCCACTGATGCTCGGGAACATTTCAATTGGGTAGCTACAACAAAGGAAAGATTAATCCTGAGGATCTGATTGGATAGTAACTAAGTCAGCTGCTTTCTATCCGTGAAATAGATAGCGATGCGAATGCATTTGGAATGCGGAATTGCGTGTCGTTCACTAAAAAATCTGACTAGCAACAACAACAGTTGCACTACCCTGGATCCGCGCCTGAGTGATATATACAAACCATATTCTATACTTTAAAGGCGTTTTTCGACGTTTTAGAGCGCCGTAACTGTAAACTTTTTTTCTGGGGGCAAGCCCCCACAGGCCCTCATTTTTGCAGTTGATTGTCTTTGAAAAAGACTGTTATGGCATATGTTCTTTGATCCGTTGGCGCAGATATATAAAATACGAGCCTTCCAGCTTCCAACTGGACTACGAAATCACTCCCAATCCGGTTCAGCTGTCTACGAGCCTAGCATATAAATTGCTGTTTTCACTTTGAAAAAGCTCGCATGCTTTTATAGGGTAGGGGTCGCTCTGCATCTATCATGATGCCAAGGGGGCGGTAGCCTAAAAAAGTTTGAGAAACCCCGTTCTATAGGATCTGCTTTTTGAGGTGAATGCAACATTGGCCTCTCACTATGAGGACTTCAAGATTATAAAAGTGAAATAGAAGCAGCAGCAGCAACGACATCATAATGGCGGAGCGTTGAGTTGGTATATGGTTAACTTAGTAAGTGGGAAAATGGCGAAGTGTGAAAGTATCTGGCCACTGCATCAGGCAGCTGAATCTTTTATTCTACAAAATATCAGTCGATTGCCTGATGACTATCTGGAGTTTCCGCAAAAGCTCGAAGAAACTGTTATAACTACATATGAAAATGAGATTCGAAGGCACTTGTTTCATTGCAACGCAGAATCGCAAGGCCTATGCAATCATGTTATCAACTATGATGCTAAAACTTTTAACGTCATAGTTACAGGTAGTTCAGTTGAAGGTCTCTGCATGGATAATATCCTACATTATCCGTCTATATTCTCTGCAAACGACGGGAAAATCGAAGAAACAGATCTCGACTGCATGATGATTGACAGAAGGTTTGTAGCAACAGAAAAGTTAGATCGGGAAGTCCAGTTCAATTTACCGATGAAACTGAAACTTGAGACTGCAAAGCATCACCCAGGCTATTGCAGCTTGATTATTGACAAAATGATGTACAATAGAGGTAAGAAAGGAGTTATTGATTCAATTGATTGGGCAATTATCAGAAAGATTGGTCAATGCGTAATGAAAGCTCCATTCAAAGGGCTTTGCCTCTGAGGGGATCATAAGCAAATTATTACATTTCTTTGAAATATATTTAACTTTTATATAAGGCGGAAGAGTATATTAACTTTTAATTTTAGATATCAGATTTTGTTGAGTATCTCTTCGATACGAAATACTTATTCCAGTGCACATTATTCCATTTGTATTCAGCGCTCTGGACATTGTTTAATTTGTCAAGCACTAGAGAAGTTTTCTCGCAGCACTACAGGCATTATTCAATTTTGATTCAACACTATAGAAGTTGTTCCCTTTTCTATTAGGCTCTGTATAATTAGCTTCATTTCTGTTTGACAGTTAACCATGCACTGACACTACTACCTAAGTTGGCAATGGTTTGCATTTGACATTTCTTTATTTTAGATCAGCAGAGTGAGAACACAGCAGTGTTTGCAAATTATGTGACAGAAAATGAAGATCAGTGGTTCTTTTCATCTCAGCTATACTCAGCAAAACAACTACAGCTGGTGAAGTCAATAAATCCAGAGGCAAGGGAATTTTACAAACATGGGCCAGCGTTAACACTCAAAAGTGAAGAGAATGTTTCATTGGATGTCATCGCTGACCCTCAGAAACCAAAGTTTGCTGAGAAACTCTCTGTGACTGGTTTTGACATGGTTCCAGCACTTGAAGTGGAACATTGGCCAGAGATATCAGTTGGTTGGGGGAGCCGTGAAAGACATTGGCCTGAACGTGAAGTTGTCAAGGATATTATGAGAAGTAAGTGCCATTTGGTGCCTGTACCTCATCACCATTCAAGCTGCACCACAATAGAATGGAGATTATCATTTTCAGTAGCTGAGAAAGAGCTAGCTTGTCACTTTACAAAGCTACAAAGGCAAATGTATATATTTGTCAAGTATATCCTTTGGAGAGATGTTATCAACAAAAATAAAACACTATCTTCATATCATTTCAAGACAGCATTCTTTTGGCTCATGGAAGACTTGCCATTCTCATTTTGGAAAGAGGAGAACTTTTCTCAAATTGTTCACCTTCTGTTAGAGAAGTTGGCTCTGTTTCTATTGCAGAACAACTGGCCAAACTATTTTGTACCTAGCAACAATATGATAGGGCACCTGAAAAAAGAGGGCTTGGAAGAAATTAGCAAAAACTTACAGGCAGTAAAAGAGGATATCCTGTCCTGTGTCCTTTCTTGCTCTTCAGACACAAATCCTTTGATTCTTGAAGAGCACATTTTTAAATCAGTCTTTAAACCTATATTTACTTTCATGCAAATG
>WIPJ01000164.1:143771-186852 GCA_018155075.1 Cassiopea andromeda
TTCTATACCTTATATTTTCAGGAAGGAAAAGCTGTGATTTCAGAAAAATGAAGGATTTGTCACTATCACAGAATAGGCTAGAACATCATTATGCAAAATCTAGTTCTACCTCATTGTTGACAAAGAAAGACTCAGATCATGGATATGCAAAGTCATCAACAAACTCTTCCACAAAAAAGACAAAGAAAGCTGAGGTGATGGATCCAAAGCAAAGAAAACTATCTTTTACCAAAGTGCCATCCTTGCATAAAGTTGAAGTAACATATGTATCCTCTGATTCAGATGAACCTTTGTCATCCATTAAACCTGTTGAAGCTGACTCCATGGAAACAACGTCAGACAAAAGTAGCAATCATTCAGTGAACGGTTTGAAGGACAAGGTAACTAGCAAAAGTTCTGTTAAAGACCTTCCACCTAGAGATGTTTTTGTCTTGCCTTCAAATTCACCAAAGGATGGAGATGACAAGAAGATAGGATTATGGCCAAAACCAAAGAAAACTCCTACTCTTATACAATCTCCAGGATTTAGCAGAAAAAATAGTATTAAAAAAGGAGTTTCAATGGATGGTGACAAGGAAGGGAAGAAGAGGAAAGTGGCCAATGGAAGAAAGCTTTCTTTTGTAAAGAAGGAATCTTCTAGTACAAAGAAAAAGAAAACCCCTGATTCAGGGAAGAAACGTAAGAAAGGAGTAATACCTTTACCATCAGATTCAGACTCAGATTTAGATGTTCCGCTGTCAAAGCTAAAAACATCTCCAAAATCTGATACAAAGAAATGCCCAGTAAAACCCTTAAAATCAAAAAGGAGTTTATCTATGTCAGAAAGATCACCAAAAGTAAAGATATCACATTCAAAATCTCCAAAAATGAAAGATAAGGTAAATATGCTATATTCACCGAGAATATCATCTGATTTTTGCATGTCTCAGTTATTAATGCCCCAGGCAGAGTTGTTACAATGTTGCACTGCATTGAGGATTTGCATAGAATTGAAATAAAGCACAGAAAATAGGAGGATTGTAGTATATTTGTGAAAAAAGGTGATGTAGTGTTTTTATTGTTTATAACTGTTAGAATGAGAATGGTAACAAATAGAGTCTACATAATTTCAATCTATTTTATTTGGCATAGTCAGATACTAATACAAGACTATTCCATAAGACTATCCCAAGATTTTTTCATAAGACTATTCCATATGGCTATTCCATACAACTATTCCAAAAGACTATTCCATAAGACTATTCCAGTGTGATAAAAGACTAGTCATAAGACTATCCTCGTTTGACTAAATGTTTCAACTTAACTAGAGCCATCATCAGTATAAAGGTATAGGAGGGGTAGGGCATTAAATGCTAAAAGTAGGATGAACAATGATTATTACTAAGTGTATTATTTAAAAATAAAATTGACAGGTATTAGTCCAAGTCAGATTATTGGCTTTTTGCAATGGAAGAACTCATAAGGTAGTGTTGTTTTGGACTGCCTTGTTGAAAGAACAAACTTGTGATGCATATAGTTATCATCTGTTGTGCTATAGTCTTAGGATCTGGTGTACTTATTTGGGAAAGATGTCTTCCTCAATTTCTAAAGTAGATTTTGCTAGGAGCTCAGTGTTTTTTGGATATGTAGATGGCAGGTGCATAATAATTGCAACATATTTGTTATAAAGATGTTAGATTAGAAATAGTTTTTTCATAAGGATGGGAAACACATCTGCCAGTATAAGTGTTATGGTTTTATAGTTGTGTTTTCAGCTGCGGTAGTATGAAATGTAGCAGTGAGAAAAATAACAGTTTAAATTTGCTTAGAATTCTTCTATCAATCATGTTCTGACACAGCTATCATGGCCTTGTGTTTGAAAGCTGAATGGTCAGGGAAAGAAGTGTTGATTAATTTATGCAATTTCATGGCTTTACAGAGTTTGTCAGAATGTATGATTACGTCAGGTGCATTGGACTACAGCTTGATTTATTGATGAAGTAGAGTATGCAATAAAGATAACAGCCATTAAACAATGGACTTCTGGATTAGACAATTTAGGGGGAGTTCTTTCCTCAATTAGTAGGGGTGCTTTTTCTTCAGTTAGTAGTGGTGCTCTTTCCTTGATTAGTCTAGCTGCTGAAAGAGTTCCTCCTTAAGTAATTCATCTCACAATTTCTCAATTTGTTTCTACATTGTCATGGATTGTATTTAAGTTTTATTTTCTTCTTGTATATTATATTTTAGCTCAATGTTTATATGTTTATATAAACATAGAGCTAGATTATATCAATAAAATTAAGTTAAATAAAATTAGAAAACAATATTTTTATTCCAATTTTATTTAACTTAGATTTGTTGCTATAATCTAGCTCAGTGTTTATATAAACATTGAGCTAAAATATAATGTCAAAACTGCGTTAGCTAGAATTGGAATAGCAATACAAGGAGACAATATAAATTAAGCATTTGTACTAGTTGATAGGTAGGATGCAGAGAGTATTTAGAAATATAACAACTTAAACTTTCAAGTTTGAATTTCAAGTGGGAAATCAGCCACACTATCTGTTGTACTTTATGTTGTGATGAAAAATGAATGCTGTTGATGCTAGCCATTGTTATTACTTTACACTTAAAATGTTTTACCAGGCATACCAGAACCGGGGATAAAACATTAAAAGTGCTAAGATTTGCATGAACATTGAACAATAGTGAATTATTAATTATGGTCAAGTTTCATATATGTATGCTGTTTAAGCCTGTGGTTTTCAACCTTGTTGCTGGAGTATAACTTCAAGGAAACATTCCAGTAGCTTGAGGACCCCTGTTCACATATCTCCACTGGAGAATCAAAAGTTACGGTTGATCATAGCGTTTGAGTAACTTTCGGTGGAACCCCTGTGTGGTATTGGCAGACTCCTAGGTGCTAGGGAACACTGGTTGAAAAACACTGGTGTAATCTACTGGTTTGTTTATGGTTAAGGGTTGCATCAGAAGGCTTCACTTTACCTCTCTCCAATGTAATGCCATGAAGAAATGTACTAGTTATTCATTTTTCATTTTTATACAGGTTCATTTGCTCATAATAGTTAAAACTCTTTCTTTATTGGCTAGAAAGAAAGGATTCCTTGAAGTGAATTAAAAACACAGTATTCCATCACCTTATCATTACACTCCCGGAAAATTCTACCACTATGATCTTAGTACTAGATGTCAACATATTATCCTTCTACCGCATGGTGATCTTTTCACTTGGCTTTTAGCGTACTCTATTTTTAATTTATAGAAGGAATTCAAGCAACGAACTTTGTTTGATTTTGGAAAGCAAATGAACAAGGGTTCAGCATTTGCGCAGAGCAGGTAAGGAGATTAGAAGTTTCAGGGAGAAAAAATGGAGAGCTTTAGTTTGTAATCTCAGAACCCAAGCACTCTAGTGTTAACTCATTGCCAAAGCTAAAGGTTGTTTATATCAATTCTCTCGCTTTCAGTCCTCAAAGTAGGGTACAACAAAACTTTGGAAACGATGATTGCAAAGAATGAATATCTCTGAAATGATGAAGACACTTTAACTTGCTTTCCTTTACATCAGTAATTACCAAACTTTTCAAGCTTTTTTACAGGGAGGCCCTCCACCACATAATTTTCCGAATCAGGGGTCCCTGGAGTGATAGACATTTGTTACAATATTTATTATTTCACAGAGGACAAGTATCAACAGTTTAGAAGCAAAAGTTTGCCGTATTTTCGCGGCTTATAGCTTTGCACTAGAAAATACCTAAGAATCTACGTACAGGCTCTACACATTACAAGTAAATGCAACCTCTTGAGATCTCCCTGAAACCCTTCGCGGTCCTCCAAGGGACTGCAGACCCCAGTTTTGGAGTCACCATTTTAAATGATGGAATGGAAGGTTTTTTTACTAAAGTTTGACATCTTAAGAAGACGCTAGAATTACTGAATTTTATAGGAAAAAGTCATTTTATTGAAGAAATGTGAATTTTATGTAGCTGTTTCTAAACAGCATTAAATCATTAGATATAGTGTGACCCAAAGAGAGTCGTTGTATCCCCTGTTTTGTAGTGGCTTCATTCTTTTTTTCAGATTCGGTGTCTCCAATGAGAAAGAGCTTAAAAGTCTGGAAGTTATGGTGAAAAAAATTGACTGGTAGTGATGATTAAAATAATTTCCAGAATATATCAGTGATAATTTTGTATCCTTTGCATAAAATGTTGCATAGTATCCGTTGTTTCAACTGCATAGGCCCATTATTGATAGCTCTAGATAGCTGATGGTTTATGATTGTTCTATTTGTAGGAAAGGATTGTCTGAAGCAGAACGAGAGAAAGTACGACAACAGAAGAAGTAAGACAAATATATGTATTTACACGTAAAGCAATTTTATTTCTGAGTCACAGGGCACGGATTTCTTAGTTATTCGTGCATGGTGACAGGAGTATTTCTATTTTTGCATAATTTGAGATATGTTCCATGCCCAACAACGACAAAATAGTTACTGTACTTTCCACAATTTCGTAGTATTTATAATGAAGTTTGTAGTGATGTGTAGTCACAATTATCTCATTCAAAGCCGATAAAATTCCAAGGAAGGCTACCCAATTCAGATTTTTAAAGTTGCAAGGCTTGTAGGATGCATGTGGTCTTGCAGTGCACTTCTGGCATCATACAGCTATCATCCTTTGCAGTAAGCCAGTGGTCGGGAACCTATGGGGCGCCACCAAGGTATGGCTCTTTTCAAGACTACACCGGGCTCTTTGACTCGCAGACAAATCTTGGCAGAAATATCTTCAAAGCATTGCTAACAGCGAAAACCTCCAGAAAGGCTTTGCCAAAGTTACCGTTAGTGTCATCTTCAGGTATCATGTAGCTCGACAGAGCATTGGTCAAGTCAAAACGAATCAGTCAATTTTGCGGTCCCGTGTGACACCACAATATCCATTGTATGACTCTCATGGAGTTTCATTTGAAAATATGAGGGTTTGGTGGCTTTCTCATCCAAAAAAGGTTTTCGGCCCCAGGAGAAGGTAATCTGTACTCTTGATAATGTGACAGTTGTTGAGGTTGCCTATCCCAAATTTTGACTTTAATCTTTTAGAGAAGAATGGAACAGAGTAAGAAGAGAAAAAAAGAGGGTATCGTTTCTTCTTGGTATTTCTTCACATTCTATGAATTTACTTGTGAACAGATGGGATATCGAACAAAGTTACCAGTGATAAAAATGCTCGGTAGATAACACAAATATGCATATTCTCACTGAGGAGTTTGCCGAAAGGCAATGAAATTTTTTGAAGAAAATATAATACTTGTATGTGTGTTACTAGTAATGGTCACTTAAGATATGAAGCTGCCTTGATACAATTTATGCTACAGCACACGAGATCTTGTTAAATCTTTGGCAAAAAATGCCAGGCACTGAAATCATTTTGCAGATATCATACCTGATTTAAATTGTTTTATTTTGCCCTGACAATTTTTCCCGTTGCTTTTAGATGTTGAACCAAAAATTCGATGATCTTGAGCTATCCAACGTTTCACCCTTGCCTCAACCAAAACCGATTAATTTGCAAGGAGGCCTTTCCAATGCAGCATTTGGAGATATAGCAATGATTGTAGAGTTTATCTACTCCTACAGTAAGTTTCTGGCACCAGAAGAAACACCAACCATCACAGCAGGTAGGTCTGTTGTTTGTTTCTATTATCTTGAACCTGCGAAGGAGGTTTTGTCACGTGTTGTGCAACGTGTTGTTGTAGTTTGCTGTGTCACATGAAAAACAAGTTGGACATAATTGGATGGTGCTCACTCTTTGCTACAATACTGTAAAAGCAACCCGCTCATCAGATTATACAGACACTATATATGTATGGATCAACACTAGCTGGCATCATTAGGCTCCATTTTATTATCCAATATTGTGACATTATCCTCATTCTTTGTGTGATCGATAATGGTAGCTTCCAATCCCCCTAATTTAGTTACATTTCCCTGTGTAACAGAGACACTCATGGCTCTTAAGATTTCAGAAAGATTCGGGCTCCATCTTGATCTTCACCCCAAATAAAACAAAGCAACTTGTCCCGTAAAATCCTCTGGGGGGCCCTTCAGGACCTCAAAACCTTCAGGGCCTTAGGAGTTGTTCTAACCCTAACCTATGTCGGTTACGTCAATACCTCAGGGGAAATTCCACCAAGTTGGGTAACACTGGTCTTTTGAATAAATAAATTTCATATGGCTACATTGGCTACCGTTGCGTACAATTCTAGATATTACATTTATTATGAAGTTAAGTGGCAAATGAAATTCGCAGGCTGTGAGTATAGTGTACTAAGGCAGAACTCTCTCTCGATTTTACCTCCGTTTCCCCCAATTCTTTGGGGCTTCGAGGGTGCCTCTGAGAGGACTTTAGTTCTGGCACGAGCATTTAGGACCGGTCTGCGTTGGGCCTCGAACCCAGGACCACGTTGGTCTGAGTCGAGTGCATTACCGCTAGGCCACGGCTGCTCGTACTAAGGCAGAACTGTATGTTTTTATTTTTTTATTTATTTATTTTTTATTTAAAATTTATTTATATAAGGTAACAATTCAGTAGCCATGTTTACAGTTGGCCCTGTGAAAAAGAACCACTTACAATATAAAATGTCTAAAATAATATGATCTACATTGTATAAATAATTCAACTGTAATTGAAAATAACCTAAAAGAAGACACAGCTATCTCATGCTATTAATCTTGGAATCTTTCAAAGATGACTTCAAGCAATGAATAGAGGGCGCCAGTTTTGTTCTTAAATCAAGATTGTTCCACTCTTGCTCCAAGAAAAGCAAAAGATTTTTGCCCATATGATGTTTTCATACGGAACATAAACTTGCTATGAGTTTCATATGTTCCTTTGATATGCTATCATACATGGTATTGCTAATAGAATAAACCACAATAACAAATGCATGAAATATCATATAATCCTACGCTCAAACACTCCATGGCTGTATTAAGGTTCATTGGAATTTGTTCGTTTTTGCAATAGGGCTTTATTGTTTTTATTTTAGTGCCTTGTGCTAGGGAAACACCCTGAGATCCAAACCTAAGACCGCAAAATAGAGGAAAGAGTAAGGCTAGGTAGAGAGGGAGAGGGATGTATCATCAAGCTTATTGGTATTTGCTTTTTAATAGAGACAAGTTATATGGATTTGGGAGGGAAGAGGGAAGTTAAGACATTCTATAGGTTACAAGTTTGTACGACGGCTTGTGAACAAGGATGGCACTATCAACGGGGGGCTTGGGAGGCTGTAGTACCCTTCCTCACAATTTTCCGAGCCCCTTGTTGGCACCTATCTTTCTATGTAATGTAGGCATTTTTATAATATCCACGACCTTACATTTTAGTTTTTTCAGCCAATACGATAGGTTTTGTACGTTAAAATTCTTTGACACCGCTCACTGTCAGCACTTTGGCAGCATTAGCCTCCCCCCCCCAACTTTTTTCTCTGGCACCACCACTGCTTCTGAGATAGAGGTTGCAGAATCGGTAATGAAGCTTGGAAAGGTTGTGAGTGGATAGAGCTTCAGGTAGCCTTGACATATCTCTGTGAAAGTATAGGAGCAACGTCATTTATGCATAGGTACATTGACAATGTAGAATACTACTTCATAATATACGACCCCAGATGAGGTTTTTATTTCATGCAAATTAGTCAAAGATTTACGGTACCTGATTGTGTCGACAATTTGTCAAATCACGCTTTCTTAGTAGATGTTGTAAGGGAGGCGTTCACTTAGAAAGCTGCAAGGTTCCTCGTTTTTCATCATGACTATTGGTTGGTCCTTACCAAATTGACCGTGAAAAATTAAGATCACCTTTTACCTAAAAATTTTGAGTGAAGAATGGAAGTGGGTCTTTTTCAAAATACAGTGAAAAGATTTTTGATTTGTGGTATGTGTAACATGCTCTAGAAAAAAGTGCTTATTTAGTCTAAATCCAGGCCGTGGTGGAAATCGTCGGCGAGCTGTTTAAATTTCGTTATGTACATAGAAGAGGAAACTAGCTTTCTTAAGTCAGACAATGTAAAAACTTATGGTCAACTTTTGTCTTTGTTATCGCTTGACAATCCATTTTGATTTCATTTCCAGAGTTACTAATTAAAGCTTTAGCTGCTGGAAGCCAGGGTGCTAACGTCGTCTCAAAAGTCGTTCTTGTTTTCTTACGCACTCTTATTGGAGAAGAAGAAAGAGAGGTGGGAAAATTGATTCTACTTATAAAAATTGTTCGCTGTGGAAAGAACTACGTCATCGCATCTTCGATTGGCTATGTTTATGGGTTTTATTCCGTTTTAGGTGTGCAGCCACGCGGATCGTGGGGGGTCTAGACCCCAGCTTTTTCAGCAAAACAATATGCCCTTTTTCTTAGAAAATTATGAAGTTTCTTTGAGGCACGAATAGTAATAAGACTCATTAAAATTGAAAGTAACGAAATCCGAAATATTTATTTTATAGCCCTTTCGTTTCCAAGCCTGAAAAATGTTATTTCAAGCTATGTCCTCTTAGAAGAAATGTTAGCGTCCGTTTGTCGTGGATTAGAGGCCCACCCTTGAAGTTTCTAATTGCCACCTGCCTTGTATTCACGTCAAACACGTGGAATCCAATACCTTGTTCCTTATGTTTGATAGTATTGCATGCCTTTGTTAGTTACTGCTAAAAGAACAGCTGTTTTACCTATTACAGGAAAAACTGTTTGAATTTTTAGACGTTTATGTTCTTTGATAGCTAATGGCAATTCAACGGCCACTGAAACGCAAGAGAGTGTTGAATTTTTCAGAATTACGGACTAGAAATTAAAGTAAAATACTAACTTTTGTAGCACTACTAGTATTGTGAGCATCTTCTAGTCCTTGTTTTTGTTCCATTATGATGCTTTCTTAATGAAGTGTAGATTGGACTATCATTTTGTGTTGTAGATAAATGGCTTGGGGATAGGCCTAGCGGACATGCCTTTGACCACTTTCACAGTGTCAGAATTATTGTATCATTATTTGAAACTAACATGCGAAATGCCAGTGAAAGAAAAGGATGACGGCAACGACGATGACGATGATGACGACGACGCAAGTAGCGTTAGCAGCGTGGCAAGTGTTATGGCCTCTCACGAGGAGATGGTTAGTATAGCAGCAAAACCTATTCCTAGTGTTGTAAGCATGTATACTGTAATTTATTTGATACCATATTTACCATACCGGAGTGATGGTCGAGTGGTTATAACGTCTACCTCACAACCGGTAGGTCATAGGTTCGAGCCCCGACCAAGTCATACCAAAGACTTTAGAAATCGTACTCACTGCCTTCTCGTCTGGTGCTCGACATGTGAGGATGGAGTGGGAAAGCTAAACACGCCGAGCTACCAGTGGTCCAGCCCCATGCAGTAGCTTTCACTGCCTTCGCAGACGCGTGGCCCAAGACTATGGAAACGGAGATAGGCGACGCCCAATGCGTCACTGGCGCAGGAAGGAACTTTGACTTTGATATGTACCATACTTTGTTTGAGTCTCCTATTCAATGCATAACATGGTATTTTATGCTGAAGACAGAATCTGTTGTTACCTCTACAGATTGACTACCTTAAGTGTATTTAAATTGGCACAGTACTATTTTTCGCGCACCCTTGAATGCACGAATTTAAGTGCTGCGCGAAAAGGCTATAAATACAGATATTGAATTTTTGCATTAGTGCGACTTACAACAACTTTTATGCATTTTTGTTTAAGGTAAAGTGAGAAAGTAAACATTTTTGCAGTAACGACCCTAAAAAATTAGAACTAGACAACAGAATCACCATTATCAAAGAAGTGCATTCTTCTTTTTATAAGAACAATTTTATAGGAACACGAACCTGAAGCTTGATGGAAAATTAAGAACAAGTTAAGAACAAGACTGAAGCTGAAGCGCTGTCGCAAAATATAGTTTGGACAACGATGTGTAAGATTTCCACAAGAATATGGACATGAAATGCCCTTTCCTTGTCAACCAGAGGCTTCGTGGCACCTGTAGAAAGGGGGGCAAGTTTAAAGATTTTCTGCTAAAATTCAAAACCTCTGTCTTTACCAACAGCAAAAGTCGTAATATTTTCCGACAGACCATTAATGTGTCCAAAAAACCAAAGATTTCGAAAATAGTGGGAGCCCATGACCCCCCTACCCCCGGTCACGTCGCCACTGTTGTTAGCCTGAGAAGAATCGAAAGCCTTGTCACGTCTCCTTGCTATTCTGCGAATTAGCTGCCACTAGCAAAAACTAACTACTGTGCTACTATGGTCTTTTTGTAATTGCATACAAACTCTTTCCATAAAGACATTGATATGCAAGAGAGAACATCTCGGATATAACATTTAGCTATTGGGCTCTCAATCAGTCATTACATCCAATGTGTCTTGTATATTGGCTAATCTCTAAATTGCCTATGCCCTACTAGTGTAAGAACAAATTAAGAACAAATCAGCGTCAAAATTTGGGAAAAATTAGGAACAGCAAGTCTGAATCGGAGACCTGTGATATTTTGGATCTGTCACACTAGCACTAGGCTATCTACCATATTCGCAAAAGAGTGTATAAAATCTCGAT
Organism: Cassiopea andromeda; assembly: GCA_018155075.1. Lineage (NCBI taxonomy): Eukaryota > Metazoa > Cnidaria > Scyphozoa > Rhizostomeae > Cassiopeidae > Cassiopea > Cassiopea andromeda. Next base: position 154,374 of record WIPJ01000164.1, read on the forward strand.
ATTTCTCTTGGTAATTGACCAAAAACCTCTTTTCTTGTAACGGTAGCCCTTTTTCTTCAAGAAAAAGCCATCACATACGGATCGTAAATACTACATTCTTCGAAGAAAACTGAAAGTTCCTGTCCAGCTTTCAGCGTCTAAGTCTTTCTGTACTCATGGGATCCCCGCGAAGCGTTCAGTATTTTTAATTTTTTGACAGAAAACAGCTTGAAGCATTTGATTTTTTTATTTAAAGGTACGTGAATTTAAGTCCACACGAATATATCGTTATTCGGTGCGTGAATGTAAAACGGGCGAAATCAAGTCCACGCGAAATATAGTACCGCGCGGATTCAAATACACTTAAGGTAGTTTCCTGTAGTTCGTCATGTTCTAGTGGAAGTCATTCAACTAATAAGCTATATCTTTGATGATGTAAATGCAAACAATTTGAATTTTTTTAATGAAGATGTGATTCTTCATAAGCTAGTGAATGCTTTTTCTTCGCTTCTTCATCAATTTCATTAAATAACCTCAAATTTCTGAAGTCACATGTAGGGGATGGGCCAAAGTAAATTTTTCGTGGATTAGGATGAGGGCTAGTTCAATTGGAAGGATTAGAAGTCCTACCGCGAGATTCTACCTATCTTAACCTCAAAATACACCTCATTCTTTTTGTGTTACCATTTGTAATTTTGTACGAGAGTTCTAACACCTGAGAACCTCCAGGCTAGTATTTCTTATTGCAAAACACACTGCAGGAAATTCAATGAAATCAATGGTCATTCACTTTTTCAGCCAAAGAAAATCATCGACAAGTTGGAGAAGAACGAAATCTACACATTGCCTGCCTCAGATCAATTGAAAGTGAGGAATATCTCATACTGTTTACCGTTTTTGTTAACCTTATATTCACAATTAAAAAGAATCTATAGATTCGTAGATCTTATTTGCTTGATAATTTGCGAGTCACGCTAATCAGAGCTTTTTTCTCATGCAGGTTCTCATTTTCCTGTTTTACAAGATCATAGATTCGGAATATTTTTTAGACTACTTGGAGAATCTCAAAATGGAAGCAAAGGAATTATGGTAGTATTCTATTTATGAAAATTGTAACTGGTCTGTAGTTAGATTTTTACTTGTCTAGCATAAAAAGATGAGAATTTGGATTGCCTTTAACATTTGTGGAATTATTAAAAATGCCATTAACCGTGCATATCGCATATGCTTGTATATTCTATGGAGCATAGGCCTCAAACCCTGATTTGACGAGAGAGTATGCAAAGTCGCGTGCTAGTTCTCAGCAATAGACCAATGATTTGTTTATATTTTCGAAGATTATCATTGCTCTATTGCTCCAAATTGGCATATGACTTTGCAACTCTCTCGTCAAATCAAGATTTGAGCCCTGTGCTGTTTTAGAGTGACTTAGAAACAGTCAGTCATGCTTCTTTTCGTCTATCTCAAGGCGCGAGCAAGATGCGTTTAGGAAGAAAGCTGCCAAAGAAAGGAAAGAAGAACAATCTAAAAATGTTGAAAGCAAGACTCAAAGTGTAAGGAATTTTGCTGTGTTTTGCCCTTATACTATGGTTAGTCTATGCTTATTCTTAGGCCTTTTCTCTCGTGTTCGCATGCAAGATATTTCCTGCAATTTAAGACTGCTTTTTCACTAATGTTACTTTGATTATCTATTGTAGCCCAGTGACGTTTTAAAGATAGATCAATTTGCAAAGAAGCTAGAACCTGGAGCAAAGACCAATGAGCAGAAACAGGATGGCGATCTGAAGCCAACAAAGGAGGCTTTGGTTGTATCAAAGGGGGCTGATGATTTGGAAGCTAATAAAGGGCTGCAAAATGAAGAGGTAAAAAGAGAGAAAACAAGTGAAGATCCAAAGGTTGTCGGTAGTGGACAGAAAGAGGTATGTTTTGTTACTGTATGCATCTTATAGTTATAGAAGTGGTATATGTATATGTATATATATATATATATATATATATATATATATATATATATATATATATATATATATATATATATATGTATATATATATATATGTATGTATATATATGTATATGTATGTATGTATGTATGTATGTATATATGTATGTATATATTTTTATGTTGTGTGTGCACGTGCAAAATCCCCAGCACGAGCGAGAATTTGCCCTTGCCAACATCACTATCAATGGTACAATCCCACATGCCAAATAGAAACTTCTTTGTCAAAACTACAATTCTAGTGCCTGTCACCTTTTTCTTTCGTAATTCTGCTTTATCTTGCTTTATCCCAATTGAAACATTGGACATGCTTTAGTAACAAGAAACTCCGTATTTCAGGTACACAAATGTTGAATCGGTCGTGCAGTTCCAAATAATTACGATATCAATACTGACTTAACAATGGTTAATGCAAATAATCAGAGCGTTAATAAATAGTAGAAGTACAACTTAATGACAATGCATGTATTTTTATAGCTTATGTATATATTGGCAGGTATTTATGTGTATTTGTACCAAATCCTTTGCTGATACATGTCTTTGTTGTTATCAGATAATGGATTTGGATTCAAAAGTTAGTGAAAGTATGATGAAGGATTACCCAAAGGAGCCCGTTGCTGATCTTGTTCATATCGTTCGACAAAGAAGAGTAATGGCTGCGAAGCAAGCGGCACTAAAAGATGAAGAAGAAAGAAAAGATAAAGAGAGGTATAATAAACATTTAAGCTCGCAGTTTGGTCACATGTTATCAATTAGGTGTATTTTTTATGTAATTGTAGTTAAACGGGTAGGAAACACAGTTTATCAATCCTGCAGTAAAAACCTTTGTCGTACTTTTAGGTCAGTTGTACTTGCATATTATAGGATAAAGAGAGGTATTCTAAGCATTTAAGCTCATAGTTTGGTAACATGTTATCAATTAGGTGTGATATTTATGTAATTGTAGTTACAAAGGGTGAGCAACACAATTTTTCTATTCTGCAGTAAAGACCTTTAGTGTACTTCTAAGTCAGTGGTACTTCCATACGTACAGTATATGCGTCAGTGGCATTTTCAAGTTTCGATGCGTACCATTTCGGAATATGTGTCTGCTTTCCAAGCATTTCAGAATACTTTTTAAAGTCTTGTTGTTATGGAGATATTGTATTTTTTTCTAAGGCGCAATGAATTAGATGAGCTTCGACAGAAGACGAAGAAAGTGCAGGCGTGGAAGGTAACGTGACCTCGAGATATTTTGCAAATATAGTTTCCAATTGAGGAAATGAAAAAGGCTGCTGACATAGTACAGGCTAGATAGATGCTCTGTTGAGATTTAATTTCAGAAATTAGTGAAAGTCAACAGAGTGCACTGAAAGGTGCTTTTTAGGCTACAATGAAAGATCAAAACTGATTTTCATGAAAAGATCAAAAGATTAACTTTTTTAGGCTTAGAGCAGTGGAACTTCGATATGCCGACTATTGGTTAAGTCGAACTCCTCCTATCTCGAACATTTTCTCATTTCCCGTGGTTTTGGTATGCTTTATCTACAGAAAATACCCCGGATAAGTCGAACTCTGGATAAGTCGAACAATTCGATAAGTCGAATAAATCGCTAACGCCTTTCAACAAATAACTCCGCGTAAGTAAAAAAAATTGGTAAATTCAAAGAAAATGCGATCAGAAGAGTCCTGTCAGCAATCTTGATCAACATTTCATCAAACTACTTAATATCTCGTTGTTTTAATAAAATCGTTACAAAATCTGCTAGTACGGATTTCGTTACGATTTTTCAATTCGCACAGGACTTGCATTCCATCTCTGTCCTTCAAATTTACTGCTTGCCCTTACACTTTAAATGAGCATTTGCTTCTTGAGGCATCTGCATTCAGAAAACTAAGTATAGTTTTTGTAAGATTTCCTTTGCTAACCTTGTTCAAATCGTCAGTCGAGGCTTTAGAGGCTTTCCGCAACTCTGCACAGTTGGCGAAAACAGTGCTTTAGCCGACATGTAGGCATATCTTGGGTTAGAATGGCCCAGAGAGGTAGTTGCGAGCTCATTTGAAAAGTCATTGATTAATAAAATAAAAATGAAATGTTCGAAAAACTGAGAATCTGGGATCTAATTTCCTTATATGGTCATTACTAAATGTGGCTTATTTGATTTATGCAGTCAAAAACAATGCATTGGCACACAGCACAACCACCTAACTTCCTTTTGGATTAAATTTAAACACAATCCTCCAAAATTAAATGACTTGGAATATTCTTGAAAATTTTTTCATTACCACATGGGTTTACGAAAAATCCAGTGAATTGAATGGGCTTAATGCAACCCCAAGATTTGGTGTCAATAGATAACAAGTGCTACTACAGCCAACATGGACTATATTGGTCTAAATTCTACTTGATGCCCACCCCTTTGCCAACTGTGCTCTGGGGGCATTTGGAAGCAAAATTCAACCTCCATAGATGTAAACCTCGGTAAGTCGAAACTTCGATGAGTCGAACAAATTCTTGTTTTCCCCTGGCAGTTTGACTTATCGAGGTTCAACTATATTTTAGAATTTCGAATATTATTCAATTGGAATTGATTTGGGAATTTACATGAAATTGTTGAGTTCGACGTAGATATGCGTTACAGTTGTATTATGTTGACAGTCTTAACAGTAGGCAGTTGCGTTTAAAATTAATAACTTAGGACTTTCAGACCCCTTTGGGTTTTTAGAGCCCTTTAAATTTTTAAAAGCAGTTAAGCTTAGCTGCCATAGTAGGCTTATAGATGATTTTGATTACAGGATGGTCTTGACAGATGCAAGAGGTCTTTGAGACTTGAACCAATTGGCGTTGATCGCCACTTCAAACTGTATTGGGTATTTTCGCAAGGCATGCCGGGAATCTATGTAGAAGATGGTTACATGTATTATGATGCTAGAGAAAACAGAACTATTGACAGGCAAGGAAAATTGTATATCAATTTACTTATAAAAGGCATGTTCCCTTAAGTCTTGAATCCATGGTAGTCTAAGTTTGTAGCATTATTGCCAAGTCTTTTTAACTATATGACTAGTGTAATTGTTTTGAAAAATTTTGTGATCATACTTCTTGTATATTGGAGTACTTACAAGCCCTCTTTCCCATTGAACCAGCGATGTTTCTTTTGGGGGTCGTGGAGTGGAGTATCATGCCCCCCAATATCTTTGAAATTGCAAGAAAGTTGGTCAAAAAGTCGGCCATGCTGCAAGAGAGTTTGTCACATTGTTTTCCTTGACCTTATTTTTTTAGTAACAGTAGTTGGTCAACTGGTCAAAGCACCCCGCCCCCAATGGAAAGTGTCTCGGCACATCTCTACATTAAACTCTCTGTCATTTGCTTGTGCTTACAAAGTTGCACAACTCTCGACTCATGAGCCTTCTTTGCTTAAAATCTTCACCTTTTATCGAAATATTCACGCTCTTACTTACTTATCAAAGCAATTATCGTTTTATTGACTTACTCATTTTACAATACTAGGCCATGTAGAGACATATGATCTTGCGAAGACCACAATAATTTCGATTTCTTCAGGTGTTTTGGCGTTTTTGCTTGAAAAATTGTAATATTTGTCTGTGGGCTACTTTATTTTTATATACATAAATTTCCTCTTGTTTGTCAATTTTGTAATTTTGCCTTTTAGTTGGGAATGTTACGACACCGTTCAGGATATAGACAAGCTGTTGAAAGCTTTGGCGAAGCAGGGAGTCCGAGAAAGTGCATTGAAAGCTTGCATTTCGAATCAGTACAAGCATATAACCAACATTATTACAAAGAAGTAAGGCCTTAGTAAAAGTTTGATGCTATTCGTTTTAGTGTTGGTTCACGTGAGTAGTTGTAAAGGTGTTGTACTTGAAGAGGCTGGCGTTTGCAGATGTAATTGTATATTCAATGTCACCATGGAGTTATTTAATGTGAAATACGTCAATTCATAGACTGTTAGTTTGTACATATATTGCAAAGTGAGAGATGTTTAAGATGAAGTACTTTAAATTGTATAGAATAGAATACTGTGATTGCTGTTCAGGCTTTCATTTTGTGCATTGATCAGGTTCTGTCAGGCACAAAGACCACTTCTGTCATATTTCTTGAGATATGTCGCATTCATTCGTACAGCTGATCTGTAGTCCTAGATAGAGTAGTGACATTTTCGTATAGCAGGAGAGAATTTTTTGGACTTAAATCCTTGTTCTTGGAATTTATTGATCCTGCTTTGGTTGTGATCAAGAGTGCACTATGAAACATAGCTGTTTTTTGCTTTATGTTATATTTCTAACGCGTAATTTAGTTTTTTGCTGAGCTCCCTCGTGTCTTAACTTTAGAAATCAAGAACACTTTGAACTGCAACCGTATGATGTTTTTGAAGAATCAATCAAAGTTTTGAAGGAGGTATCATTTCTGAATTTTTGGCTGCGTAGTGCCAACCCAGCGTCACATTCTTATATTAGCATCAGGGTTTTCTCCTTAGTGCTAAAAGCGATTTTAACTACAAGAAACTTTGAAGCTATAGTTTCACAAAATGATATTTATAGATATTATTTCTTTCTGTTTGTAACAACCTTGTGTCTTTGGAGATGAATTTGGGTAGTGTATGCTGAATAATTTTTCAAAATGCTACAAAATCTCCCTGTTTCGTTTCTAAGCACTGGGATGCTCTGGGGTATTTATCTGCTTATTGCATCACAGCTGCCATTTCTGTGTACCCCTTCTTTGCTATGGACATCTAGCTGTTGAGATTTTGGCATTCATAAGCATAGAAGAGGGGGCATAAGGGGGCTGCAGCCCCCTCATTTGGCCAAAAATCCGTTTCATTCAAGCAACTTTTCTTAATGCACAATAGGAGATTCGGGCTACTTTTCTGACTGCTTTTACAGCCCCCCTAAATTTTAAGTCCTCCTACCCCCATGGTGGCATTGTGCAATCAAGTTAGATTTGTTGATGCGAAGTCACTCTCAACAAAACAGGTAGAATTAAAGAGAAAGAGAGTTTAGAAAGCTTTTGATACTGTATTTAGGAGACTCAAAACTGTTGGTATGAATCAGCTATTATTGGTTGTTCGCTTTTTTCAGGATTTGCTCGAATCTGGAAACAAAATAGTCAAAGGTGCTTTGGGCGTGATTTTAAATCACGAAGGATGGGAGAAGAAAGTAGAAGAAGCAAAAACATTAGACGAGATGGTAATTATTGGTAGTATGTTTTATTGTACACAAGACAAGGAGTTGACGTTTTGTGACCTAACTCCATGACCTTGTTTAAAGTTAAAGTTTCCATTCCACACTACAAATTCTGAAAGTATCCCAGTGCCTACTGACGGCGAAAGAGGTCAATGGGCTGAGGCACATTTGGACCCGTGGCTAATTGCTTGCTTATTATCCGTCCAGGAGTAACTAGGGACTGGGTGGAAACATGAAGAAGTTGATGGTGGGGAGGAGAGGGACTGACCGCGCAATCTCATCTGCTCATAACCCAGTATCAGTGTACTCTCTACAAGGCACTTTGTCTATGTCAGTCCATGCCCGGAGACACAAGCGATCGACGTGCGCGTGTCCACACAGTTGCAAAATCGCCCGTACCAGCATCACTATTAACCGTACAATCGCACATGCCAAATAGGAAATTTGTTGTCGCAACTGCAACACAAGTGACTGTCGCTATTTGCTTTCATAACTCTGCTTTATCCTATTCTTTCCTATATGCAATATTTGGCATGCTTCAGCAACAAGAAACTCTCTTTTGCGGATACACAAATCTTGGACCGCACGTGCAAATCAAAATAGGTAAAAGCAATCACTCGTGCAAATGAGGGTGCACGTGCGAATTGACGCTCGTGCACAAATTTCTTCCGGGCATGGACTGCTATGTGCGAAAATATACAAGCCATACCTTTACTCTAAGTGCTAGTGTAAAAACGTAAGACCTTGTCACCATATTGATGGTGGAAGTGGGACGTGTTGGGATTGCCTCGGTATCCCGGGTCGGAAATTTAGTAATGCTATTTTTGCTTGATTGCTTTTAGCATTTTATCAAATTTCGGCTATGTTGTATGCTGCTTTTACTTGAGTAAATATATATTTTGAGTAAATATTTTCTAATATTTCACTACTGTAGATAATAATTAAGAAAAGATTGTAAAATGCAATATATCTTTTCTCCTCTTTATCCAGTTTTTTAATTCTGCACTTCTATTGGAAGCCGATTTGAAAGCTAAAAATTTGACATTCTTGTCTGAGTTACTAGACTATTCTGATGTTCCCATTTTGTGGCTTTACTCATACAGGGTTCATACTGAACCTGGAAAACCTTGAAAATAGGCCATTTTTACAAAGAGTCAGGGAAAACCTGGAGTAGTCGTGGAATTTTCTATTATTTTCATCCAAGTCAGAGAAAAGTCAGGGAAAACAAATCATTTAGTTAGCATATCATTTTCATTACCTGTTGGCATGGTTGTTTGCAAAGTCATTGCTCTAATTGTTGCCAGTAGATGTGAACTTTATCATTTTGCAATGTGAATTAGCAAGTATATGTGCATTACCTATTGATTAGGCTTCATTTTCTGTACTTCTTTTTGTAAATATGAGAAATGGGGGTCAGGGAAAAAGTAGGTGTTCTTGACTACCATTCAGGGAAAGGTCAGGGAATGGTCTGGGAATTTTGATTCACGTATTGGGTATGAGCCCTGTCATATCTTTAGTTTCATTATGTGATTTTAATACTATTTCTTTTCTTCTGCATTTCACAGACGCCACTTCTGTTAGACCTGCAACAGAGTGTCATGCCAAAGTTTTTGGAAGGGGCTATGAGCCAGTCCAAAGGTGAACAGGTAGTTCAGAATTGGCGTGACAATGTGAAGCAGGTGAAGACAATGTCTGCTCTGCACACACTTCTTGGAATTTTGGAGAATTCTGTAAAATGGGACAAATCAGCTGAGAATGCTGTAAGTGTAGTGATCACTTTGATTAACGGAAGCATCTGCTTATTTTTCTGATGCATTTCAAAAGTCTCTTTCGTGTATGTGCTTGTTCTTCCTCAGCATTTTGTGTAAACTTTCAAGCCTGTTTTCTGGTTGTAATTATTTGGAATAGCTGATTTACTTTAGTTTCTTTTTCTTTCGCTCCAATTCGAAGCCGATTTTGTGGATGTCTGCATAAAACGCAGGGGCATGACTGCATAAAGACTGCTTTCGTTTGATTAAATATTGACTAAATTCATTGAAAGTCGAATAGTTATTAGTTAAAAACAAAATTGCCTAGAAGCTGAAAAATGATGGAATAGAGTCAAATATTAAGATGTGATTAGAGTGTCAATCTAGGTTTCTATTTCATAGTTTTTCAGTTCTCGAAAGCAAGAAACATGAACATCTTCTAAAAATACCATGTGCTTGATATTATAAGAATAGCTATGCTCAATGTGAGTGTAGCACTAAGTTTCTTTCTGCTTGAAAGCTACGAGTTAGCTGCAAACAGAACAGGTGACAACGCAAGTTTCATTCCTTGAAAAAGGAATTCATTCATTTGATTTCTGTTGTGTACTCTTTTGAGTACCAAATAATCGTCCCTCCCGATTGTAAGTTTTTGAATTTCTCTGACCCCCCAATTATTTCTTTCGAAGATTCATGCGTGATGTTCAGTTCTTTCTGAGGCTTACTCTGCCAAATCAGCATCATTCTTTAATCTTTTCTTCAAATTTCTTCTTGGCGTATAAAAGCAAATGGGGAAGTAGTTCATTGAAGTATACGTGGTTTCTATTCCCCCATTTATTCCAACACCCGAATCATTAGTTTTCAAGAAGTTTTCCAAACACCTCATTCATTTGATCACCCCCCTCCCAGTACTCCAGATTGTACGCAATTTTTCTCTCCTACTTCAGCAGTAGATTCAAAAAGCCACTCTATTTATTTTGCATCATTAACTGTTAAACTGAATGCTCCTCCACCTGGTTCTGCTGTGGATCTCATAGCATGCTTTCCTTGTGGATCTCATTTGTGGTATTGTTGTTTAGTTGTGGTAAATAAACGAGGGTGGAACTCAGGCTCCCCAGGCTCATAATGTCATTTTATTATGCCCCTTCTCCTTGCATCATGCAAGTAGTACACATGCAGAAGCCATTCCTTAGCAATGTAGTGGATATAACAACCTTAGACTAAGTATGCTTTACTCACTTTTCCCATCCTAGGCTCCGTTATAAGTTTGCAATTGAAGTTTTGCCTTGGTTTTAGAAATGCAAGATTTGTCGGCGCAAGGGCGGTGATGACTATTTGATTTTATGTGATGAATGCAATCGGGCTTATCACCCGTACTGCCTACGACCAGCCCTGATTGATTTCCCGGTATCAAATTGGAAATGCCCAGCATGTGCAGTGAGTATTACTACACGTTTTTTATATAAAACATGTCTATAAGAAGCACGAGGCTGAATTTAGGTAAAAAACATTTAAGAATCACAGGCAGGCTGAGTTTCAAGTACTAGCTTGAAAGAACTGTTTTTACGCGAAAAATTTTGATCAAACTAGAAAGAAAATAGAAACAAAATCCAGTGCGTTCAGTAATGTTTAGAGTAAGCGGCTGATCACGAATAGTAGGTGGGCTGTGTCCCTTGGAGGGCCGCTCATTATGTGTACTTTTTTACGTCATTTCAAGTCAAAGTAGACAGCAGCTTTGGCAGAAGTAGCGGGCAATAAGTCGCCAGTAGCCGCCTTCTATTGTAACCTCTGAACATCCATCACATCCCTCACGAAACCTGAACATCTGTTTTCCAGCACCACAGTTGCCTAGTCTGGGTTGTTGTTGGAAGTCTTTAACATATAAGAAAAATTTAAGGCTCGATTTGATGAAATATCAAGAAACATCCAGGCTGAAGGCAAAGAGTTGTTTCTTGCAAAAAAAGGCGTAATGTTTTTCAACTAGAATTCAGTAAATTCGTGCGAAAATCTCTGGTTTACCAAATCCGGTTGGTATATGGAAATAACGCGTCAAAGTGCTGTGTTTTCATATTCAACTATCTTTGTTGGTAACTGAGATAATTGATGGAAAGCCTATGATTTAGTATGAGCGAGTGATATTTTGTTCTTGCTTTTGTTAAACGAATAAGCAGTTTCTTTGGTGTTTCATTGTTAAAAATAGTACAAAGACATTTTCACCAGCTTAATTTATTCTACATGATGTTAATCTATGTTGCATAATGCTATTTTATGCTGCATATTGCCGGTTTATGTTGCATGATGGTGATCTTTGCGCTGCAAATGTTAATTTATGATGCATATTGTTAATGTATGCTGCATATTGCTGGATAATGTCTACTCTACTAATTTGATTGTTTATTCATTATTTTGTCTCTTGTTTTTGCTTATTCCTTTTAATTAATACACTGTTGGAATGCTTTCAGCCTTCTCTTCCACTGTCACGCTCAAGAACTCGTAGAAAAGAGGAGCAGATCGATTATGACGAAACTGTAAGCAATTAGTTTCTCATTTCTTCTAATTATTTACTTATTTTGCGGTGTCTATTATTCTGAAGTCATGGTGGTGACATCTTTACAGTGACCCTCTCATATTGACGCTGGTACCAAGTGGTTTAGGGCCTAAGTTTTATCTTTTCACTAAGTTATTGTGAAGGAGAGAAGGCATTTACGTTCCAAAGAGAATTTTGCGATGTTATAGTGAAATAGTAGAAACCCTAGATACTTGCTTTCCAGAGAGAATTTTATATAGTATTGTGAAAGAGAAAAAGCCCCAAGATAATTTAATGTCTAAAGAGAATTAGGCTATGCTTGATATACGAAATTACTTAAATGAAATTGTTGCCTTGCTTGCAAATGGTAACTTTATGTTTGTATTACAAATATTTGGATGCATTACATCCAGCTCAACATTGACCTGACGATCTTCAAGTTTGGGGGTATCCATAAAGGATGTCCTCCTCTTGGGGGAGGGAGGGGGTTAGTAACAATGCGGACAAAAGTGGACAGGGGGATGGTATGACTTAGCTGTAAGTGTGCATCCTTTTCCGTGTGGTCCCTGTAAGAAAGAGGGTATTTAAAGGTCATTTTATGATCATCTTCCTACTTTGAAGATTAAGAATAAAAAGGCAAACAAGAAATAAGTAAAGTATGCATGTCTTTTTCAAGGATTTTTTGTTTTTCCATAGTTTTTGCAGCTCTTTATTTGTCATCCAACTCAGTGTCCGCACGGATAGGGGAGGGGGTTGTTAGAAAAATAGAAGAGAGGCGTGGAAAGTGGGAGGAAGGGGGGGTTGAAACTAACAAAAATGTGTGGACATCCTCTATGGTTGACGTCTTTGCCTTTTGGTGGGGTGATTTATTTGTTGTATTGGCACCACTGTTCATTGGACCATTCTCTCATAGCACAAAATTTGATTCACTCCAAGCACATTTTAAAAGGATCATTCACCCGTTACGTAGCACTAAGTTTACTGTTTTTGAGACCCCCTCCCCCTGTCGTAACGCTCCGTACTGTAGCTCTCCGTATAGATTAAAAAATAGCGTAGCAAATCAAGGTACCCTCTCCCCCCCTAGAGACTTGCACTTCAATTAATTGCATGTTTTTACTTTCGAAGGGACGGGATGATGATAGTGGGGAAGATGAGGAAAAGGAGGAAGAGAAAGAACAGGGTGATGATGAAGATGACTCAGACCATGAAGACCAATGTCATGTGTGTGGAGAAGACGGTGAACTTATTTGCTGTGATCAGTGCCCCAAAGTCTATCACCTTGACTGTCATGAACCACCGATAAGGAGACTGCCGAGGTTGGTTTGCTGTTTGTTGTATACTTTTCTCAAGTAAATACTAAGTCTCTTCGATGATAGATAAAGAATTTTCAAGCCTTTCTACCATTTTATTTTCTCAGTCTCTCTTTGAATGGAGTTTAATTTATCATTTACAGGGGTATATGGATTTGCTTTGTTTGTCGAAACCCAAAAATGGCAACGAGGCTAAGGCGTGCTCAAGAGAGCTATGGTGGGTAGTGATGATGTTTTTATCATTAGATATTTCCTTCATAGTATATGGTATCTTTCTTGTTATAGCTATGGGGTACACATTTGCTTGTAAGACAGTGGTTTATAAGAAAGTAGTACTCAGCTGCTCAAAACGCTAAGAAAGTTTAGTACTGGATTTCTGAGACCTAAGAAAGCTTATAGCTAACTGTATATGTGTTTAAAATTTTTTCTGTCTGTAAAAGATGTTATGTATGCTATGTCGGCTGCCTTCTAACAGTTCAACTTCTGTTGGTAACTAAGATATATCACCATTTCAAGTATGCATGGAGCTTTTTTATTTTTCACTAATGTGATAGATAATGGATTTTGTGTACCATTTGCTGTGCAATTTTCTGATATTCTTTTCAATGATTCACTCATCTCTTCTGCTGATAAACTTGGACTGTGACCAGCTGAAGTAACTTGTAATACCCAGATATCTTGCCTTAACTGCCTTGCAAGCTCATGGTCATTTGTCTTTTTTGCATGCACAGAACATTGTAATTCAGAAATGTTTACTGCGAAAGTCTTAAGAATATTTTGATGCTGGATTCGTGAAACGTTAGGCCCCGTTTACACCATACCGTTTTCGTACGAAAATGGCATGGAAATGCTCCGTTTTGGCCTAGCGTCCACACTGAACCTTTTCCTATTCGGTGTCAAATGAATGCTATTGGATTGGAAAATACTATAGCGTTTACATTATGCCGTTTTCATACGAAACCATTTCCATACCGTTTTCGCATGAAAACGGTACAGTGTAAACGGGGCCTTAAGCAAGTTTCAGTACTGGTGTGAAAGAAAACTTTATTATAGAAACTGGTCTATAATTTGAAATAAATTGCTAGGATAGATCTGTTGTATGGACCTTTTTATCATAGAAAAATCAGCAAGGCATAGGAATAGGATATCAAGAGAGAAGAAACAAAGCCGAGGAACCAGGGGGAAACTCTCATCAGAAAGACGTAGACGTGGTTACAGAGATGAAGAGGGTGATGAATCTGAGAGTTCTGGATCGGGCTCAGGTGTTGAAAATGATACTGAGGAAGAAGTAGAAGAGAAACATAGAAGAGGAAGTAGAAGAGGGAGGAAGTCTAGAAGGAGAGGTGGCTCAAGTGTTGAAGAAAGCGGCGGTGAAGAGGAGACTTCTAGAAAGTAGGTTGAATATGGAAGTAGACTTCAGCAGAAATCTGGTGTTAGGCAATGAGCTACTTTAATTTGAAGCTATTCTTACCAAGATATGTCAATAGTAGAGCACTAATATGATCACGTCACAAAAATTTATTTTATAATTTATACATTTTGACTACATGAACTGAAAGAGCACTATAAAATAGGTCTGTTTTTTGCATTTTCAATCGAATAGCTTCAAGGTGTAATGAAATATAACCATTTGATGCAAGGATGTTTGCCATACAAACGACTGTATTTTTGACTCATTTCCAAACTTTTGCAACATGACTGAAAATGCAATGATTTGATAGGAAGTAAGTCAGTATAAAATTGTTTATATCTCTGTCATTATTTCTTAGAAACAGTTAAAGTTTCACACTTGTGGATATTTTGACATGCTCTTTCAGAATTTGCAATCAAACTTGTGATATTCTAAACATAGACATTTTCTGACGTGTCACGTTAGTACTCCATTACACTTGATAGTTAGCGTCTCATGATGCCTATATGTTTGCAACGTTTCTTGCGTTTAAATTGTCATTAACTGTCCAAGAGGTAGCCACTATGAAGTATTTCATGATTGTCCTTAGGGGCGGCCTCTTATTATTTCAGTGCAATGGCGTGAAATAGATCACTTAATAATGGCGTGATAGAAAACCAAGTATGAACTGACTCAAGCATGAGTTGAACCTTTTATTTCTATGCCACACCGGATTAGTTTCTGGAATATTCGGATCAGTCGCCAAAATATTCAAAAGATTATAACGGTCTCTGTCGTCGCTATTATTCTGCAAGTATGAAATAAATAGATAATCATATGTTGCTGGATGTCCTTGGTGATATGTCTCCCCCCAGTCTTCCAGTCCCCCCGTGGTACCAGCACCTATTGTGTGCTTGGATTGGTTTCTTTGTATATAACCTACAACATCGCATGCTATTAAATATAGTGTGTACTCTTGATGCAGGGGTTCTTTTCAAAAACTTTGCTAGTGGGGCAAAACATGAGAAGGGGCTCATGCTCATACAGGTAGCAAATAGATATGGTGAAGTTGAATACCACTACATGAAAGATTGTATGCCAAAGCATTCCTTCTATAGTGAAGACGGGGGAAAATGGGGATCTTGTGGCTTGCCCCTGGAAAAAATTATAGAATTACAGTGTCAGAGACATGGGAAAATGCCCCTTTGCAAGACAAGAGCTTTGAATTCTCTTCTTTTATAGACTTAAAGTCTGGCTCTTTGCTACGATATCGGATGAGAAATATATATTAATTTTCTGTCTCTGGAGGCAACTGCTCCAAGCTCCTTACCAATTGTTTGACGATTTCGACCAGCAATGCCTGTATATTACAAACAAGAGGAGCCCTAACTAGTGGGGCAAATTAGTGATATATTTGCTTACTGGTGGGGGAGGAAAAGGGCCTACTGGGTTAAATACCCAACTACTGACAATGTTCAAAGAGGCCCTGTCTTGATGCAAAGCGTCTACATATTCTATTTCCAAGAACTCGTGTATTTACAGCAGTCGATTTTATTAGTATTATCCGTTTGCAGGGGAAAGCAAAAGTCACGGCGAAAGATGCCACAAAAGAGGCGCTCTTCAAACACGGGAGATGAGAGCAGTGAGCCGAGTCCAAAATCAAAGAAAAGAGGCAGAAAAGAGCCTGTGGTAGATGAAGAACCCACAACGAGACAAAGCAGAAGGCGTTCGAGGCCTCTCAGTGAGAACGATGAAGAAGATGACGCTGACGAGCCAGTATCAAAAAGGCCAACGCGTAGGCGCAAGTTAAGAGAAAGCGAGGAGAATTCGGGTGAAACACAAAGAGAAGATAGGGGAAATTCAAGTTCAAAGCGGAGAAATTCAGAGGAATTGAGCTTTGGTAGAAGATCGAGGAATCGAAACAGGGGACAGAACTCAGAGGTTTTTATTGAATTTATGACTTTTCCTTTTGCAGTTAACTTATCTTATATTTTATTATTTTTATTTTGCGAAATACTAGTTGCCTAATCGTAGATATGTTTGTGTTTGTATATTAGATATCAAGTCAGATATTGAAAATTTGAAATATATATTTATTGAGAATGCTGACATATTTTACATCATATAGATGATAGAGGCATTGATATACATGGAATCTTCTTTTATAGGTGTGGACCATGTTTTTAGGTTGTAAAAACATCGTGTTCTGTGAAGAAAGAACACATTTATGTAGAGTTTTCAATAGAAGGCAGCTACGAGCGATTTATCGGCGACTACTCCTGCTTAAACTGCTGTCTACTTTGACTTAAAATTACGTAAAAAGTACACATAATACTTGCGGCATTCAATTGGACACAGCCCCCCTATTATTTATGATCATCAGCTTACTCTAAATATTATTGAAAGCTCTGTTTATGCTGAATAAATATCTTTGACAAATAATTACAAACCCCATAAATATGTTGAAACTTTGATATTCATATTAGTGGCTAGGAGAGAAGCTACTGTTTTATGTCTCTTCCAATTAAAGTCGACTAGTCTTCGTTCAATTAGTTTAGGATTTCATGGCACAGCCCGTTCCACTGTATGTGAAAGCTTTATTCTTAGTACTGTAATGTCTGGCTTTTTTCATATGTAGACAATTTTATGGTTATCGAAGTCTTTATTTTTATTTCAGATTGTTGCGTGTGAGAATATCTTAAAGGGAATGTGGAAGTGTAAGAGTGCTTATCATTTTAGAAATCCGGTAGACTTAAAAAAGGTAAGAGCCTTTACCAGTAGAGCTTTGTGCTGAAAAACATTAGTTGAATACCCTCTAATGAACAATTTTATCCATTGGTGTTTTTGCCATTTGACCTGATACTTACGAGTAGACACATTAGGGATTTGAAAACATAAGAGAACTTAAGTTAGGAATCGGTCAAATTTCCTGAAAACTTGAGAAAGAACAGCCCAGCTAGCTAATCGTTGCAAATAGTAAGCAACTTATAATTTGTACTTTGTTCCATTCAGTAAAATAGCTACTAGTATTCTTGTGTTTCCACTTTTGCCATCTTGGAAGTGATGAATTTTTCCTTGTTGATGCTTTGGCTCTCAGCGTGGCGTACTACTGTTCCAGGCAAACTGTGTTGTTCTCTTTTGAAGAACGATTTAGGCCATGAGTAGTATCCCTGCTGCTGCTCTTGCTACTCACGTTTTACGTGCTGCATATTTACTGCCATGTGTTTAGTCGTGTACAGTACTATTTGTCTAGTAATATACTGAGGGTGCTTTATACGTGAATATTGATGGATTTTATGATATTTTTTTATCCGATGTTCTAGTTCATTCCATATTTTCTTGGTTCCCATAGGTGCCAGATTACAGTAGGTTCGTGATAAATCCAATGGACCTAAGTAGGATTCGTGACAAACTTGAAATGCTGGAATATGAAGATGCATTCCAGTTCGTTGATGACGTGAAATTAGTATTTGAAAACTCAAAAAGATACAACGAGGTGGGTTTTTTGTGGCCTTTGATACTAATAAACACCCTATGAATCCTAATCTTTGTTATTCCTGTGATTCAGCCTCCCCAGGCTGTTCACTACATCTGGAAGTAACTACTCCTTCCTTGCAATATTTTATTTTGAGTTAAAACCTCCTAGAGCAACTAATTATTTTTCTATTACTGCTTGATGATATTAAGCCCAATAAATCTTAAAGCTGTTCTTTCTTTTTTGCCGATAATCATATGCCACTTTTAGCTGTTTCTGACAAATTTATGGTAAGCTAATTGACACTAACTAATCCTAGTAAATGTGCTACGTAATTAAACTCATTTTGAGAATTTTTGTTAGCGTTGATGTCATTTGGCTTTATTTTGTTGCCTAGCATGCACGCTGAATTTAGTGTAACAGTGTTCGATGTTGAATTAGTCCATACTCTCATAAAAGTGAATTTGAATTTTTGACTTACTGTGACGTTTTCGATTGCATTGCAGGACACATCTGACGTCGGGCAAGAAGCAAAGGATTTAGAAAAGGAATTTTATAGACTACTTCGACAAAATTTACCAGGTCTTCACAGCTCTTTAAGTGATGATAACTAAGTGATAATTAGGCATACTTTGGATATATTTTGCAAAGTAGGAAAGTGCTATATGTATGTGTATATACCAGTCAATTGTTATGCTTTTTCTAGTAGCTGTATTTTAGGACTGTAGTCTTTCTACTTAGGGATCATTCAGCCGTTATCTAGCTCTTCAAAAAGGTGGGTGGGGTACATTAATTTGTTATAGCGTTATCTTGTAGGGCTGTGTTGTGGTGCTGAACGAGAGAGGGATGGAAAGTCTCAAAAATTGCAGAAAAGGTTGAAGAGGGAGGGCAGAGGGACACATTGCCCCAGGGCCTCAAGGTTCAAGGGGCCTCATGTCACCCATGCTTCAAGGTCTGGGGGACCTCTTGAAGTAAGCGGGCAGTAATTTTCCATAGCTAATTTCTAGACTCTGAAAATTTTCTGCTCACTTCGCTCGCAGGGGGCCTCATCTTGCTCTTTTGCCCCAGGTCCTCTGAATTCTCTCTGTGGCCCTGCCGGTGAATAACCACCTACTTCAAAATTCTACGTCCCTTGTTTTCTGCGATAAAGCTGTAAGTACATGTCCGAACATATGACGGTGCTAGCTTTATTTAGCATAGGGTTCATACGGGTTTTGGAAAGTTATGAAAAATGATAATGCAATTTTTCACAATAGCTATCGAAAAGTTTTGGATTATTGTTTGGAAAAATTCTGAAACATACTGAAATGGATATAACGAAGTGTCATATTAAAATGTTGTTTATTTTATGCCTACTCATTTTAATTTTTATGAAATAAAACATAATCTACGAAAAGATCATAAAATATTGCATTGAAAATAGCTCTTTCCTATTTTTGTTGGGTTTGAAAAGGGAAACGAAAATGTGTTTCATGGTTTTGGAAATATTTGTAATTTTGCTTTGGAAAAGTTTTGGAAATATTGTTTAAGAGTTTGTACAAGCCCTGTTAGCATAAATATGGCATTTTGGCATCACTTGTGCTGGGTGACATGTCAAATTATTTCAACCCTCTTCCCAGTTTTTCAATGATTAGGACACGTCTAATAGGGACTAAGTGCTAGAGCGAACGAGATATCGTTGAATCACCAGATTATCATTGATCGAATATTACACCCTGTCGTGTTAATTTTTTGCTTATTTGGCCGTTGCATTCTGGGGATATCATGTATTTTTTAACAAAATGTTTGGACATCGAGTAGGAAGTTCACTTTATGTTTGCTAAAGACTTCTTGTAATGAAGAGAATGAAACGTTTTCACCTTGTCCTTGCTGCCAAAGCCATTTTGACGACTGCCGAAACTGTGATACTTTGCTTTGCTTAGAGCGAGGAGCCGGGGGCACAGGAGGCTCGTATCCCCACACTTTTCACAGTCCCTTTGGTAATGTTCCTACTTTGTAGCTTGCAGAGCTGCCCTTTTTTGTTTCTAAGGTGCAGAAGGCTGGCAGAGGATCGTTTGCTGTTTCGAAGGAAGATTCGAGAGGCAACGTCCTGTAAAGGGATTAGCTTACAAAAGAGAGAGAGAGAGAGAGAGAGAGAGAGAGAGAGAGAGAGAGAGAAAGAGAGAGAAAATGTGCCCCTGAATGCATGTGCCCCACCCCTACTTTTTAGTGATCCTACCTCCGTGTAGTTTTACCTACTGAAAGAGCAATTGCTGGTTATTTCTTGTGTCTTAGTGCCTATCAGTAAAATGTTTTAGTTGAATTTTTATCATGATAACTTCAACCATTAACTAGTGGTGCATTTCTCGTCCTATCTGTTTACCATAGTTTCTTTTTTATGGTAATGTAGTGGTTCTGGTGTTGATATTTCTGATGATTTCGCATTCAATTTTAATGATCTTATTGAATTTTTAGACAATATGGAACGTCCAGTTGCTTGATAAAGAATATGTTATCAAAGGGCTTTACTTTTTGCTATGTGTCCAAAGGATCATCTCCCCTGCGGTGGAATTTTGATCCCATAAAAATAGAGGGTGGGGTCAAAACAATCGATATTCATATTGTCCTATAAATTTTATATGTCATGTCTCTTCAAGAGAAAAGTTATTCGGGACATGTAAACATAAAAGGAAAGTGTAAAGTGCAGTATGGTAAAGAATCCCATAAGGCTTTATTCAAGGTTTGCGTCCAGATTCGGCTTAAGATATTTCGTATACAAACTGTCTTACAAACTCCTAAAGGCCCTAAAACTGAAGACACTCTCATAAAAGTATAAAACAGCACCCAAAAAGCCTTTTTATGATAACCAGTTCCTGCAATCTTAATGTTTCTTGTGCTTTTGAATATGCAAAATAGATTTTCTAATGCTGGAATTGCTGTACTGCGTCCAGTTACGGCCTTCTTGAAAGTTATGACATTTAGCATAAAGTCGCTCTTGGAGCATGGGTGCTGGGCGGAGCGCTTCCTTTTCATCTTAATGCCATTAACACATCAGTTCGCCATTGACTCACTATTGTGGTAATCTGTCGAGCAGCAAAGATCTTTCACGTAGTAGTCATTTGCGTGACGAATAAATTTTGGCTTTAGAACAGCCTGCAAAGTACCAGCTGTTGAACCCAGTGCTGACAAAGGAGTCAAAATGCCTGTTTTCCACACCAAAACAATCGAATCTATTCTTGAGCCTGTAGCTCAGCAGGTATGTCTCGTAGTAATCTTATCTTATGAGCATGCTTTTCAATTTTTTGCCCAGCCTGCTCCTTTATAGTGCAGGATGTGTCTGTTTATCGAATGGTCCCATACTATAAAGATCATATCAGGGATCTAGAAATTGGGCCTTGTCACTTTTAGAACTGGGCTACTATAATTAAGTGTATTTTTCTTGCAACTTTTGACAGGAATCGTCAGTGGCAATGTTTCTTTTGACTTGTAAAGTATTTCTGGACGCAACCATTAGTAAACATCTTATTTATGTTTAAATTGTCATGGCATGAGAATTTTGGAATACGTTATTTCAAAAAAGAACTATGTACATGGTAAGATTTAGCCTAAGTAGCTTAATGTCAAGAATGGGCGATCATAAATATTTTTTCCTTTAAAATTGTTTGGAAGGGTTGAAACTAGTATAGAAACTTGGAGTAATCAATGAGTGAAAGAAACAATTGAAAATTTCGTTTCAATAAACAATTTGAAAGGGAGTTGCTGAGCTGTTGCCTTTTTTGGAAAATATGCTAATCAGATAAACAATGAGTTCATTTGTTTCCCGAAAATAATATATGACATCCTAACGCACTTAAAAGCGTGTGAATGCTCTTTTTGCAAAATGATACTTAGTTTTTATAGCTTAAGCCCTCGGAAAAAATTAGAATCTATAGAAGATGTTACCGTAAAAAATGAATTGTGGTAAGGGACTTCGGAAGCGTGTCAAAGTGTAGGTGCACACGACATGGTAGCACTGTTTGTTTTGAAATAGAAATTTTTTTCAAGGCCATTATGAGAACAATGTTTCGCTGTTAATGGTTTCCCAGCACTGGAGTATGTGTCTCAATCACCTCTTGTGGTAGTAGACTGAGGGGTCATTCAATTAGTAGGTATGCACCTACTTGGCAAAAATTTGACCCGTCCCCCCATCGTATGCACATGTACGCTACAACCTCCCCCCTATTGTACACATACTCGTACATACATGACGCCCCTATTTCTAACAGGAATGTTTTTATATATCCTATCAATAATGAAAGTCAACACCAACGACCACAAAGTATGATAAAAGTACCTTGAATATGAAAATATTACAAAATGCTTTTTGTAATAGGGACTTTTTTGCATATGTACTTAGATGTGTCAGCTCCTCCTTTGTACACATGGTATACACTTTTGCTCAACCCCCCTCCCCACTTATAGTAAATGAATGACCCCTAACTAGAAAACATATATGTAATTCATGTGTCAGTGGAAAAGTGAGGCTTATAAGCATGTTTCACAGCGTACACTAGCAGTGAAAACAATACTGATGTTGCTATAATGAAGTTTGTTTTAATATAATTTAGGTTTGTATCTAGTTTTACTCCTACAATGGGGTGCAGGAAGATATCAGAACTATCTATAGACAAAATTTTTGTTTGCAAGGCATCAAACCTGCCATTTCTGTTGGCAAAATTTTTTCATGCTTTGTATTGCAGAAAATCAAGAACAAGATTTAGGGGCTGAGGTGTATCAAAAGCTGGGAACTGTCGCCATTTTAAAAAAATATAGGTCTAAACATGGGCTAAATGTAGATCCTACACCTAGTAGTAAATATATCTAAAAACAGCTCTTCTCGGTTCCTGCTTTATAGCCTATGTAATGCAATTTGGTAAACATCCACTCAATATACAGTAAAAGTCAGGCTTCCTAGATGGCATAGAATGAAAGAATAGCATACAATTTACGGTTTAGCATAAATGTTTTGAATTAGCATGTAGTATAATAACTTTGTATGAATTAGAATACATTTCATAAATAATTAAATCTAAGAAGTATATTTCACTGTATTTTGTTCTTGATGAAATTGTGGCAGAATATTGAAAGCAAAACTGTAATAATATATGATATTTAACATTCTCAAATTCATACTCAGATCTCATTTCAAATGTTCTTAGCTGCAAATTTTAAGGATGATAATTTTGTTGTTAATAATACATGGATTGGTTAGCACAGAATAACATAACATTTTAGAAAAGATGGCATGAAATAACACTAGTATTTTGAAACTATGTCATTGAATATAATTAACTATGATGTGAAAGTGGCATAAATTCATAAAAGAGTTCATGAATCTGGCTGGGAGGCCTGAAGAATTGTTGTGCATTGTTAAAGGCAGAACATGCTGAATCAATTAGTACTGCTAGAATAAGTAAATATGTATCTTTTGCTTTCTAAGGTATCACAATTGGTCATTCTTCATGAAGAATCAGAGTCAGGTATACCTATCCCTGATTTGAGTATTCCAATTAGAGCAGTGGGAGCTGCTGTACAGCATCTTGTAGCTGTGAGTACTCATATATTTAGAAATTTATCTTTAGTTCATTTTGTTATTTCTTATACTTGGAGTTTGGAGCCACCACTGATAAAAAAGCAAATTGATGGGTTATTCAGTTTTTGGAGAATGTAGAAGTAAAAGAAATCCAAAAAACTCTTTTTAAAGATATCTGATAATATATTTCACTATCATATCTGTCTGACTCCCTGAGCACTAGGGTAAGATCAGAGTATGCCAAGGTTTCTGTATTTACAAACCTTTTTGTCTTATAAACTTGTTAGGCCCTATCATGGTGGTTCTATTTTTCTGGATAAGTAAGCACAATCTTAGCTCTGATCTTTAGAGTTAGTAAGCTTTTGTAAAAGCTAGAATCTATCCTCTACTTTGTTATTTGTATTTGTATAGTATTCACAGTCTCATATAGGCAAAAATTTTCTTCTTTAAGGTTGGTCAAGAGACTCTGAAAAAGAGCAAAGACAAGATATTGAAGCAAGAAATGCCAGTGGCATTCCAAAGAGTTGAAGAATCATCAAATTTTTTGATGGAAGCATCAACATTACTACAAAAGGATCCATTTTCAAAAGAAGCAAAAAAGAAACTGATCAATGGAGCAAGAGGTTGTTTAGAAACTTTATTTCAATCCCAGTCCTCATATACTGTATATTTCATTTCATTTCACATGTTTATAGAGGATGGCCAAGACTGTGTGTGGCATTAATGGTGTTTTTAGTAAAAATATTGCAAAGGTATTTGGGAGCAATGCTGTTTAAGCATTTAAAGACTGTTAGATTTACTTGTCTATTAATCAACTCTTCAATTGTTTTCCAACCTAAACTTTGGATAAGAGGTTTGCTTGAAGCATCAAAATGACCATTGGTCACAATGCGTGCTGCTCTGTTTTGGAGCCTCTATAATTGCTCATTGTTTTTTCTATAAGTTAATTCCCAGTCACACCTGATGGAAAATGATAAATTTTCTAAATAGAACTTGTTCATTAATAAACCTCCATTTGATATACTTTTTCATTAATTAGCCTTTCCAAGCATCTTTTAATCAAAATTAGTGGCAAATTCCTATTTTGTCTAAAGTGATTCACAAATGCTTTTTTCCTAATCTTCTTTTTTGCAGTAAAATTTGCTCATTATGAATCTTTTCTTTAGTTTTTTTTAGCCATGTTCTGACAAAGCATCAAGTAGACCATCTGTTTTTTCCTCCCTACTGTTTAATCCAGTATTCCTTTCTGCCATTGCATTCTGTTTACTCTGTTTTTCTTATTCTGCTTCATTCATATCCATTGTCTACATATTTCTTTTAGGTATTCTGTCTGGCACATCAACACTTTTGCTAACATTTGATGATGCTGAGGTACGCAAGATCTTGAAGTCATGTAAATCTCTTTTGGAGTATTTGAGGGTATCTGAGCTTGTTGAAACTATGCCAGATTTGATTACCTTTGTAAAGAATCTCACTCCTGGTGTAACAGAAACATGCAAAATGGTAGATGTAAGAGAAAAAGATTTGACTCATCAAGTGCACAGAGACTTGCTTAATAAGCACACAGCTAGTGTGAAAAAGACACTGCCTCTTCTTATCTCAGCAATGAAGGCATTTGTGACTACACTAGAAAAAGGTATCACGTTTGAGATTTTTAGAGGTGACCTTGTCAGAATAGTATTATTATTTTTGAGACAGGCTTTGACTTAAGTGACATAAGGCCAGCAGTTGAATAGCATTGGCTTGTATGCCAATGAAAATTCAAATTTTTGGGCTGCTTTCCTGTGCTAAATGTGCAGTGAAACACTGTATCAAGAGCAAAGGTATAGAGGGCATTGGGGTACTTTTCAGAAGGTCTTATGCTTTTCAAAGCTATGAAATTCCCAATCTTGTAAAGAAAACCATAAAATTTTGTTTAAGTTAAGCTATAGCGTATATGATAATTGTAAGTTATCACAGGTCTATTCAGATTTATTAAAAATTCTCATTAAAAATCAATGATTGCCTTAGCTTTAATTGTTGTATTCTCTTCTGGTTTCTTCATGTGTATTGTTGCTTTTACAGCCAACAATCTTGTCAGAATAGTATTTCATCAGCTTATATTTTTAGGGAGGCATGATCTCTAAGACTTATTGATTTTTTCTTCTTGGTTTGTTTTCACAATAACCTGTAGCATGGCCCCGCCTATATCACATATAGTAAAATTATAATCCTACTTCTAAACTTTAAGTTTGGACTGCTCCATCAGGCCAGTATTTTAATAGGAATATACCTTGAGGGCTTAGGAAACTATATGGAGAATCTATTTCTTTTAGGTGGGATTGGTAGAGCTGAAGCACAAGAAAATAGGAACTTTTTGATTACTAGGATAATAGATGACATTCTTGAAATAATGAGGGTACTGCAATTAAAAGTATATGATGAAGAAGAAGCTGAAGACCCTACAGTGATAATGAGAAAAGCTCAGGGTATAATTGCTGGTAAAATGGATCAAGCAAAAGATTGGCTTGGAAACCCATCAGCAGATGCCAATGGCCTGGGTATGTTGTATAGATATTATTTTTATAATAATTGTCATTTATTTATCTACAGCAGGAACAGAAATTTTATAACAAGGATAAAATTATTAATGCTTAAGATGTTAATAGCTTTGAAGATTAAATACAACATGTGCTGAGAATCGCTGAAGCCATGTGTCCTTTCAGAAAACTGATCTGTGCTTTATGACCTGCGATTTTCTTTCCATTGCTTCATTTTTCAATTATATTACAGTAAGAGTATTCATATTGTTGAAGTTATTGTGTAGACTTTTTCAGAGCTTATTTCTTAAAGATTAGAAATTTCAGTTCTATGCTTATTTGTCTGAATTTCAGGAATTTCCATTTCTATGTTATTACTGAGGTGGTACTTACTTACCTTAAGACATTTTTGCACTAAAGTGTATTGCAATGGATATAGAACAGCAACATTTTTCATAAAAATCTATATATTTATGTTTTTATGGTTTTTATTGTCAGAGCAGCTATACATTTTCTATCCTTCTTTCAATAAGCTGTCAGTATTTAAAAAATCCAGGTCTTCACTGTTGAGTATATAGGAAATAAGTGTTGATATATGGCAGATTGGCATCAGCACAACTCGTAATGATGTGCTTTGTATGTATTTTCTTGCAATTAAATTCAAGTTATTTGATATTTTCAAGAGAACCAGAAGCTCCACTTTTGTTGTAGATAATCACCAGATAAAAATTGATTTAGTTTCACTTATGGGAGGTTTTTTGTGCTTGGTTATATATTTCTCTTGCTATCAATTGCTTTTTGGAACATCATGTTACTTATGCAATTCATTCCAAGCATGAATTTTGCTTCATTTTGAAGGTGAAAGGGCTATTAGAGATATTGTAAAACAAGCAAGAACTGTTGGTGAAGCAAGCAATGATCCAAGAATCAATAAGGTTTGCAATGAACTTGATCAACTATTGGACAACTTGGCATCATACAGAGCAAGAGGACAGGTACCTAATGCTTGACAAAAAGTATTACTAAGTGGGGATGTATCAAAATTTAATTTCTCTTTAATACTGATCCTTCCATGCTGTCTTCATGCGCAACCTCTACTCAGTCATTTCCACATGCTTCTGCTTTGCAAGAAAGTTTTTGTTTTAAAGTATGATGAAAGCTTTACTTGTGTGTTTTTTTACAATTGAAGTTTTTACTGCACCGTGGCTCAGTTGTATGAATTTTAATAGCCATGGCAATATGTGATGGTCTATAATTCATATTTTCATGCCTTAGGGAAACAGCCCTGAGGCCTTGCAACTAGCTCAAGAAATTGGCAAAAGGCTAGAGTATCTACAAATGCTGGTTGATGATGCAATAGCTAAAGAGGCAGCAAGTGGACGAAAATTGCCAGCACCAACAACCATGGCACAAGTAGAACAGGCCTTGAATTGGATTAATGATCCAACTGGAAAACAATCTGCTGTTGGTGTGTACATATAGTTTTTAATTTTAGCAACAATTTCTTTCTTTGGATTCCTTGCAATTTTTGTATTGTGTGCCTTTTGTTTTTTTATTGTGATTAGTAAGTCACAAGGGACCCCAAGTACTCCTGTTGTGCCACTGTTCAGGGTTCCTTTATCTATTGATATACTTCATTTGTTTGTGTATGTATTGTTCGTTTTTACTTATTCATTTTTGCATTTACTCATTCATTAATGTCTTTACTCATTCATTCATTTGTTATCTCATTCATTCTTTTGTTTGCTCAATCATTCATTTATTCACTCACTCATTCTTATATCTACTCATTCATTCAGTCCTCTCTTTACTAATTCATTCATTTGTTATCTCATTAATTCTTTTGTTTGTTCAATCATTCATTTTTTCACCCATTCATTCTTATATTTAGTTATCCATGTGATTACTCATTTACTCATCTGTTTCCTCATTCTTTAATTTGGTTAATCAATTCTCATCTATGTATTCCACCAAGGACGTAGGATGCATTCAAAAAGTGGGGGCACAATCAATCAATCAATCAATCAATCAATCAATCAAACAATCAATCACAAAACTTATTTATATTTGGTTACATATATAGTTTATAGAACTAATCAATACCAACTATCTACTCAAAATACAAAACTGAATTGATTGCAAATATAACATTTACAGTTACTGCCATCCAGCAACGTAGTTCCTTTTTAAATTTCACATGCATTCAGGGGACACCCTTACATGTAAAAGAGGCTAGCTATGTTACCAAAAAAGGGGCACTTTATATAGAAATTTATGAAAAGGTGGTGGGTATGTGCCCCCTCTCCCGGTTCTTGCGCCTACAAAACTAAGGCCCTGCTTATAGAGAGATGCCTTTTCATACTGCCAGAGTGGGTAAATTTATGTCAAAAATCCAACTGGACTAGTGAGATGTTGCACACTACCACAAGTGGTGCGAATTGGCCTTCCATCTACACTGCTCCTCGTAATCCATGCCAAAATTGGTGTGGTTGGCCCTACCACTTTTGATCCTTTTAGGAAAATGACCAATAGTGATCGGTACTACATACAAGTTGAATTTTTAGGCCCCATTGACACTGCTACGGATCACTTTTTGATCCGAACCGAATGTGATTCGTACCAGTGAAAACAGGGCCTTTGCAAAAAGGACCATTAGTGATCCAGACTATATAAAGTGGGATTTTTAGGTCCCATCTAAGCTGCTACGGATCACTTTTTGATGTAAACGTGGCCTAATTCATTGCGGCTGTTTAGTAGAGTTCATAAAAGGAATACACCGTTTATTCTGGGAGTATCACCTTTGCTCTACTTACTGCCGAATAGTAGGGGGGCCCCGATTGCTGAGTTTTTAAAATTTCACCACACATTTCCATATTAAACACCCTTAACTAAGCAATTTTGAAGAAAATCTAACCCCATATTTTACAAACCTAAAGATTTCAAAGTTTTAAAAAGGGTAAGTTAGTAAATGCATTGGCCTTATCAAAATATATTCTATACCTTATACTTATGCAATGTTAACAACTATTTGCAATGATTTTGAAATATTTGGGTCCCCATACTGTCTATTGAGCACTGACCCCCCACCTATCAACAACCCTCCCAATTTATGCTCTTTTAGCAAAAACGTTAACCTCCCCCCCTCCTTATTATGACCCCTACTATTCAGTGCTAAAGAGTAGCTTTGAAATTCAAAGCTTTTGTTTCGTGTCAGTTTTTGCCACTCCATTCCATACTTAATGTGGTTTTACCATCCTGTTCAGAATTGCCTTTAAGATATCACACATGATTGTTGGTGGCAATGTTATGTTTATATTATATTTTAATTATATTACATTATGTTATATTATTATATTATATTATATTATATTATATTATATTATATTATATTATATTATATTATTTATTATATTTTATTGTACTATCTTATATTATGATACATTATGTTATGTTTACATTATACTATATTATATATTATATTATATTACATTACATTATATTATATTACATTACATTGCATTATATTTTAAATTATTTATAACTTCAGGCCAAAGAGCTGTGTCAGTTTTAGTGATGGATGGACGTGAGCTTGCTGAGTCACTGCAAGGCCCCGAGAAGCAGCAACTTTTGAGTACTTGTGATAACGTACAGAGGTTATCAAAAGAACTTGCCGATCTTAAGGCTCGTGGGATGGTAGGTATCTGTGTTATGTTTGTGTTTTGGTTGTTTTGTTGAGTAGAATTTTATGGATTTAGTCTTCCTTTTTCTGGTCCATTTAGAAGGATTGGTAGATTAGGCTGTGTTGTGAATAAGTCACTTTCACTAGTTCTCACTGAAGGAGATTCGAATGAAAACGACTCATGAGATTGTAAATGTAACGTATTCAACATAACGTGACTTCCATTACACTCCCACTTCTATGCTCACTTCAACTTCAACTACATTCGTTTCCTATGCTGCACGTGTTCTATGCACAGCGCAGACCTAGAACCCAAGCCCTTATATGCTATCGCTTCAACACGGAGTTAGCGCTACTGCAGAGTCTCGAACAACCACGTAAATGGAGGACGTGCCTTAGAAGTGGGGCAAAACCTTCCTGCACAAGCACTTTGGCAAAAGCCTTATTTTACTATATACATCTCCAAGTTATTGATACTGTTTGGGGAGTAACACCATGCAGCCTCCTGCAGATACGAACCTGGTCGCAAACTTGTTTACCTGGGGGACCTAAAAGCAGAGCCTGTATGAGAATTGACCGCATAAGAGCTGGCTGAGTAACCCTTCAGTGATCCACACACCGTGGACTTAAATAGTAGTATATTTTCCGTAAAGGTGGGGTGACAAAATTTTGTCATGTGGGCCTCATTAGGCCCGCAGGCCACGAGTTTGAGACCCCTGCTCTACATCCATGCATACAAGACACTACGATAATTTTATAGTTTCAACATCAGGGGTGAATTAAAGAAAATTGTTGGTGGGGTGCATAACCCCAATTTGCGGACAAACAGACTTCCTTTCCTTGAGTTTTATCAGCAGTACAAGGTCGACGAGCACTAATGATATTTGGCAAATGTGCCGACAAGCGAAATATTGGGGGATAAGGCACTCCCCCTCCGGCAGCCCCCTATGGCTACCCCCTAATCAGCATGCATTTATCATCTTGGTGTAATCAGTTAGATTTCTTTGATTTCATGTTGGTTTTTGGGTAATATTTGCAGGGAAATACACCGCAAGCAATGAAAGTAGCCCAAAAACTTAAAACAGAACTTGATAAGTTGCAGAATGCTATCCAAAAGGCTACTGTTAGATCAGTTGTTGAACATTACATGGATCCTTTAGGACCGTTGAATGCATTGGAGAAGGCTGCAAGCGCACCTCCAGGTATCTCTTTTTGCTTAAATGAAACATTTGTTATTAATCATAAGGAGTTTTATATCTTAAATACGATTTCTTTAACTATAATTTTAATTTTCATCAAAACCTTTACTCCCAAGCCCTTATTGAGGCCCGAATTTGAGAATGTGATGCGTATTTTAGCTGTTTTTTGCCTCTGGAATCACTCTCAAAATTTTTTATTCATTGCCTTTGATGGCAATGTATTCAAGTACGATTTGCGTTCTGTCTTGTCAAAGGGCAACCAAACAGGGAGGCAGATTTCGAAGAAAAAGCTGGTGCATTTGAGCATGCAAGCAAATTAATGGCAGATACAGCAGAACAGATTGCCACTGCCGGGGGCAAAACAAACCGACACTTGAAAGATGCAATAAAGTCCAAAGTTATGGAGGTATGCACCTAGTTCTTTGTTGTTCTATTTTCAATGAGTTAGCCACTATTGTTTATTGTGGTAGAAATATGAGGAGCACAGAAGACACATGCCCCCGGTTTTCAGAATTTTAGATAAAGTTCCACTTTGCAACTTGCAAAGTCACTCTTGTATTTGATTGTGATGGTACCCTCCAGCTTATGTGCCACCCCCCTCACTTCTATGATTCTATGATGTTTCTAGTACCCAAGCCATGATTTTACAGTAGTCTTATAGCAGGAGTGATTTCCTGCAAAGGAACAGTCAACGTTTTCATCTTTTAAGCTTCTGAAGGTAGCTTTCTTTTAAGAAGAATTCTGATTGAGACCTTTATACCAATTATTTGTATGCACAGTAACAGCATCAAACCGGTAGCAATGTGAATTATTGACTATGATTTCGAGGGCCAATCTTCTCCTGAACCTATCTTTTCTTGTCATCAAGCGGCACCGGCCTGCTTTGTAAGTAGGAATGTGTGCACGTTGCTGATTCCTGGTTCATTTTGTATATTCATGTCACCTTCTCGCCCACTTGACTCCTCAGTTTCTCAATCCACTACACGTTTTTGACCTAGCTTGAATAGGTTCAGAGACTTATAGCCACGCTGACATGCTGCTTCTCTGGCATGTATGAAAGCACTGGTTTGTATGTTCCCTCAAGGTTCGTAAATCTAAAGGTAAAGGTAGTCCCGTATGCTTTCGTACGTAGGGAAGTGCCTGTTAGAGAGGAAACTTGTCCTGAGCTATCAGCATGTGAGGTAGGGTGACCAGTTCCTGTCCTCGCCGCCTTTATCTCCCCAGTGTTGCCACCGGGTGCCCATTTGCTGCTGATGGAAAATAAGGGAAGAATTTAAGGTTTTAAGGATAGACATGGAAAATCAGGGATTATCAGAGAACTTTTTCTATATTCTGGAAAATTATATGTTTTCCTGATAAAATCAGGGAATTTTTATTTCTTTTCAATATTTGTGTAACCCCAACTAATGATATTATGAGAAATGCTATGGATTTTTTTTCTTTTTAATTCAATTTTATTTCCATTCTATTCCATTGATGTCAAAGTAGTTTTTTTTCTTTTCATTTTGTTTAGTTAAGTAGTTAACCTGACAGTCAGTTGTACGTTGCCTAGTTTTAGAGAGACTTATAATTGTATTTTAGTTGTATGAGAATGAAATTGAAGTTTGAAAAAAAAATTTACGTAAATAGTCTGTTGGTACTACAGAACGTTGCCGCTTTTTCGTGCTGTGATAAAGAAATAATATTGTATTGATTGTCCAAGCGTAAATCTAAAAGAATCATTATATCTCGAATACACAGAAAGTCTAGGCCTGGATGAAGCTTGAGCCTACCATTATTCTTAAATCATTCTTAAATTTTGGCGATGCTGAGCCTTAATATTCTTATTAACTGTATTCTTATAAAATGAAAGCTGTGCAGCTGATGAATCATGGTTATTTGCAATTGGTTTCATGCCATTTCAATTTTGCTGTGTTGATTT
>WIPJ01000164.1:195333-206985 GCA_018155075.1 Cassiopea andromeda
TTGAAGAATTATGTGAACTCTTATTTTCGTCGTTCTTATTCTGCAATTCATCAAAAAGCTGCAGTTTCCACCTACAATATCTATTGTAGTACCATTTGATTAGATAGAGAATTGTCCATAGTTTTTGCCAACTAACCTCTGCTCACTCCTAAATTGACCTAGCATTTGTGATGTTTGGAATTCTACAAAAATAGTTTATTTTAACTGTGCTTTTTTTGTTTACCCATTTGTGTGACGTGAATTGGAGAAAATAACTACTATGTATGCCATAAGTCTTGGAACACTTCCTGCGATTCATTCTATAGACGAAGTAGAAAATCCCCTCGCCCACAAAACAATGTTATTTGAAGGCCATATGACTAACACGTTTGGGTGAAGTGACGCCTTTCTAAATAACCAAGGGCCCTGGCTACTGACTTAACATTGTAGGAGGGAGGAAGGGGGTTTATATTCTCATTAATGCCACGGGAATAGGACGGGGGTAGAAAATTCCTGAAACTGTATAGGCGTTCCAAGTACTTTTGCCAGACATTGTAGCTATAGGACCTAATGGTAATGATAAAATACTTTTATAACAATATCCCTTCCTTCAGCGACACTTTAAAAGCTTTATTACATAAAATTAACTACAATAAGAGAAAAAAAATTAAAATGCTGATTTTACAGGGAGTTGTTCTTTGAGGTGGCATACATTAATTTTCATTGTTCATAAATGCATTTTTCAGATTGCTTTTAAATAGACTTAGCATTGTCAGTTCTATTATTTCAGTTAGTATATTACACCTCTAGCAATTTATGAAGCTATGTGCTAGTAGCTACCAGATGCATTATCAAGAATTAAAGCCCATTATCAGTATTAAATTTTTTTGAATATTTGACAATATAGCTGACATAGGGCTGACATAGAGCATAGAGCAGTTGGAGGTAGTTTTGAATTTAGTAGACTGTAAATTGAAACTACCACAGTTACCGGAAAGCATAGGTTTGAGCTATAGTTAGCCTACCAGCTTTTGTGTCACCTTTTTCATATAAACAGTTTTTTTTAAGAAACCTGGCTGGAACCTAGGAGTAAAAGTTTCTTGATATGCTTTCTCTTAAGTTGTTTATTTTATACCAAGAAGCTTAGTTTCAAAGCAATATACAATAGAGCTCAGGTGTTTGAGAGGAGACGAAGAAAAATTTACCCATTAGTTTTAAGTCATTAAGGCTCTAATTTTTACCCAATAAATAAGTGTGAAGCTTGGATTTATTGGTTTTTGCATGTTATATGAACTATGATATTAGAAAAGGATTTCGACCATCCAGTTCCAGGAGCCGCACTTTGTAAGTCTAGTTTCTCATCTCATAATACGAGAAATAGCCAAAATCTCCAGATGACAAAGCACAGCACTGACCAATATTGAAAAAGTGCCCATTAGCCAGCCCTTAGGGACTACAGTAATGCACCTTTAAATATACGTGAACACCCACACCGAATACTTTAAAAAAGGCAACTGAAAATGCATTTGAAGAGCAAAAGCTAGATAAGCATGATCCCTGGGAAGAACAGCTCTACGCTAGATTTATATATCTTAGATAGTTTGTCCTCATTATGTGCTAAAGGATAGTTCATGTAGAAAAGTTTATGAAAAATCCATAATCAAAGATCTGCATGTGGCTCGAGAGCCATAGTTTTCCCCCTCTACTGTATACGGTTGTCTCACCTTGGCTTTATTGTAATTTTTCTATTTTCCTGCATTACTGGCACTATAAAGTATGACCTACAATCTCTGCCTAAAGTCCGTGGAACACCAATTAATTAATGCATGATTTCTGATAAAAATGATCTTCTTTTCCATGTCGAACGACTGAAATCCCCTCCCCCTTAAAACAATGTGGAATTAAGTGCTTATTGTCAAAGATGTGTCTGCAAGCATAGCGACTTTTTCTGTACCTGTCTTTGGGCCTGAGATTTTCTTTATTGTCTTATCATTTTCTGGAATAAACGGGCTAGAATGGGTTACCCTATCTTAGCTTATCTTGTAGACTCGAATTGATGTTCTGCTTTTAACATTTTGATTGCAAAAACGAGGTTTTCTTTTAGTGGAAAAATGAAGTTTTCTTTGAGCGGAACAACGAAGTTTTCCTTGAGTGCAGAAACGAGGTTTCCTTTGAGTGCAAAAACGAAGTTTTCTTTGAGTGCAAAAACAAGGTTTTCTTTGAGTGCAAAAACGAGGCTTTCTTTGAGTGGAAGAACGAGGTTTTCTTTGAGTGCAAATCGAGGTTTTCTTAACGATTTTGGTCTTTTGACCCTCATTTTCTTGCAAGCTTTAGTTTTGCAAATCCTTGTAGGCATTAAGAATGCTAGAAAGTATTTCGTAAATGTAAATATTTCACATTCATATTTCTTTCGTCTTCACAAACCTTTTATAATTCTAGAAATCTGACTTCTTTTATTTGCTCCTTCGCAGATCGTCTTGACGAAAAGCTCAAGAATTGCACGATGTGCTAATAGAATAGTCCAAGTTGCAAGAGGAGAAGTCGAGAACTTGGATGATCCAAAATTCAAGAATGAAGTTGGAACGGCGGCAGACAACCTTGCTGAGCGTATGTTAGATAACATCGATCATCCTTTTTGCGGAGATCAGTATTTGTATTAGTTTTAAGTAGGAAATGTGACAGTGTTGAAAAAATAATTTTCTTTCTGGGACCGTAAAAATAGTAGAACAAAATATCAAAGCGAGCATATAAAAAGGCAAAGCGAAATGGAATATTAAAACTGTACCTTTTCATTGTTCCTCTTTCTTTTTCTTCACTTTTTCTTTCTTTCTTTCATTCTTTCTTTTTTTCCTTCATTCAATCTTTCTTTCTTCCTTCATTTATTTCTTTCTTTCTTGTTTTTCTCTCCTTCACTCTTTCTATTTCTTTTATTTCCTTTCTTCTATTTGTCTTTCTAAAAGCCTAAACCATTTTCTAGGCCATTGATGCTGTGGTCTGCTATATTTTCCACCCCTGAAGTCTGACCATACTCCCATTCCAGCTTAGTTTTCGTCTAAAAGTGTCTCAAATATCATGCCAGCAAAAAGTTTTGCCATGAGACGAATATTCTCTGTCTTTTTGTGATTTTTGTAAATAGAGACTTGTCTTTAGAACTTTCAATACAAACACGACCCTAACGTTATTGCAGGGGTTGCAAAATCGTAGGAATTTTTCAGGTACGAACAACCCAGACGAACAAGTCCTTTGACACTAGCATTCTTCAAGTTGCTTGGAAATTAACATTCTTGACTGCAATAATAAATTCAATAACTTCACATTACTTTCCTTCGTTAGTTGTGTCACCTTTGATCCTCTCCGCAAAGTCTGTTGCTCAAAATCCAAACAATACTGCTGCAAAGGAGAGTTACTTGAATGCTTCTAGAAAGGTAAGGCAATTTCAAATAGTTTGTCCACCAATATTTCCTGTTTGCTCATCATGTAGTACTTAATATTTTTGTGGCACGCTGTGTATCATCATTTTGTTTTCAAATAGACCCATATTTACAGGATTTACTGGGCTGTCGCTGTTTGGGAATGTTTTCTTTCTGGTAAATAGAGCGAGTAAGAGTATTATTACCTTAGCGACCATTTGCTTTGTGCAGGTTGTGCGGCTCAGTTCATACCGTAAATCCTCGAATTGGCCCCCCTCAAAAATGCTCCCCTCGAGTATGCTCCCACCCAAGCAGTTGATTGTAGCTATTTGAGAATTTATTAGTGCTTGATAGAGTTATGGAAGAAAAAGCAGCCATTAATGAACGAAAAATCCGATTGATTTGGGGCTTGTTTTTGGAATGGCCAGGTCCTCATATTTAGAAAGTCAAAAAAGTGTCATGGATAAATAAGCTATATCTACGTATATGCTGGGCCGCCGAGAGGGGGCTGGGGAGGGACAAATTGCCCCAGGGCCTCAAGGTCCAAAGATCCTCATAACTCCCAATACTTCAAATTCTGAAAAGGCCTCATAAAGGAAACGAGCAGTAATATCCCAAAGTTAATTTGTAGACCCTAGACCTTGGCAGGGGGGCTCTTTCTATTTTGCCCCGTGGCCTCTGAGTTCTCGCGGCGGCCCTGCATATGTGGCTAGTTTGTGTGTCTATGCTTCGTTACGTGCTCGTCGTTTGGTATTTGAAAGGTAACTGGAATCGAGTTGTCGAATAGGCCACATCGAACAAATTTGAATATAGGTTTCTTGCTCTCTACTAGAATTTGCGGTTTTCTTGAACACTTTAGAGCTTTCTGCATATGGGATTTATTGCTGGAAAAAATGTATATAGGTGTACATCGCCCCGGGAATGTCTTGTTCTATAGCAGTGGTGAGCAAACTGGGGTCCTCAATCTTTTAGGGGACCACGGAGTGTTTCAGGGGACCGTAAGAGCTTGCCGTCGCCTGCAACTTATTGGACCACATACGTAGACTCTTAGGTCTTGTCTAGCACGAGGCTGTAAGCTGCGCAAACACGACAAACCTCTGCCTCCAAACTCTGTTACTGTTTGTGTTCCATTAAAGTAGATTTCTTTCAACATATCCACCCTAAGGACCCTAATTCGTAAAAGTTTGTTGTGGGTGACTGTCTTGTAAAATTGTCTGAAAGACTTGGGAACCACTGCTCACCAGATGTCATATAAGACTGACTATAAGGAAACCAAACTAAGTTAAACTAAGTTACCCGTATTTCAATGGAGTAAGCTAGCAGCATTATGCATATTTGCAGTTTGGTGACATATTTCTGCATGGCATGTGAAATCTTGTAGTCGATATTTGTCAATGATTCAGTCGAGGTAGACATAATGGCCAAAATTCCTAAATTTTTGGTTTTGGCTAAATTAATAATTCAACAATAGTTGATTGAATTTTGGTTTGAAATGCGAAATCTTTTTTGAAGTTCCATTTAGACATCGTAGAATCTAGTTACAGATGCAGGAATTGCTAGCAGGTACATCTATATACTGAATTATGATGCCTGATTGTCTAGACTGTCTTATACGCACCAGCTCGGCTCAACATTCTCTGGATTTGCAAGCGTTTCTGAAAATTCGAGGAGTCCTTTAGTATGAATAATTATGTACTTCGCTTGCTTTGGCTGTAAGGTATGTTTTTGGTCATACGATCTATTTTTGATTCGTAAGGTATAACGTTTTGTTTCAAGTAAAGCTGTTGCATCAGATTTACAGCTTTTAGAGCTCGGCATGAGTTACCTATGGTCGATGTTTCCTTGGAGAAAAACTGAATTGCTGTAAATGAAGAATGCATGGAGGTTTTCTAACCTTGTTTGGTTATCAGAAGAGTATCTGATCTTTGAAAGACTCTCCTGAATATAGAAGCAGAGGAATGTACTGACTGATTTGTGATTCTTTAAGTTTTATATAGTTTTATGCGTCACGTTTATGTTTAATCTCATCACGTTTATGCATATTCTTCATTTCTTCTTTGCATGTTCTAGATTTATATCCTCCAAGTTCTATGTGTTTTGTGTGTATATGTTCTTGATTTTTGTGGCTTGATTTTGTAGGATCTAACGATATTATTTTTTATCTGCAACCTTGAGTTAGTCTGTCAGCCCATTGATTTGCAATTTTTGCAATCAGACTGACTCTACGCTTCCCCTTAGCATGGTATTTTTCATTTCAACAAACAACTTGCTGCTGCTTTCTGATGCAGTACAAGCTTTCATTTTTAACTTTTTCACTTATTTATGTCTAAGTCTCAATGAATGCTTTAATTTTTTTTACAAACAAAGATTCAAATACATTAAAACAAAGCTTACTATACATTGTCCTTGTGAAAGCTCGCAGTGAGGAAAGACGTAGAGTCCCCGAGTCCTCACTTGGAGTGCCACTTACAATTTCTTCTTTATTTGCATATTTAGTACCCATACTGAGGGCAATGGCAGGCGTGCGCGCGCGCGCGCGCACACACACACACACACACACACACACACACATGCACACACATGCACATGCACATCATGTGTGTTCCAGATTATAGATAATAAATAAAGTGCAGAAATTACTGAATGAAATTTCGATAATAGGGTAGGAAACTACCATAACCCTTAGCATGAGCCAGATAGGAAGAGTAAACTGAACAACAAACAAGGTGAGAAGGGACTAGCTATTGTTGCCCAAAAATAGTACGCGAACCTTTTAGAAGATTTAAGAAAGGATATTGTTGCCTCTAAATTCATCATATTAACAACTGCTCTAATTGATTTGTAGCTAAAAGATGGCGTAGCTGATTTGAGAAAAGTTTTCATCCCAGATGTCCCTGATGTATCACAACTGAATATCGGTCAGTATACTGTTGTACTATGCGATGTATTTTGCAGAGCGTTGGATTCTAGGAGATTGGTCTTCGTAGCTTTTTCTACATAGTAACCACTGTGGAGTAAGATATATTGAACATTTAAGTTCATGCACGTCTTGATATTTCGTAGCTTGATTCCACCGCGACCGTGTATTTTAGTTGCTTTTCCTACAACTCATGTTGAAAGCCGCGATGGATCAATTAATTAGTTTATTTATGGTGTACATCCAGTGACTTGGCCACTGGGAGGAGGTATGTGGGGCAATTCCCCCCCCCCACTTTTTTGCCAAGATGGTGCTCGGGAATTCGTTAAAACTAATGAGAGAATAGGTGGGGGGAGGGTAGTAGCAAATCTTCAGAGACGTTGTGGAAGATGATCGATGAACATCAACGTCAGCAAGCTCTGTGAGTCCTGAAAATAGAAAGCGGGGCTGATGTTCTGAGTGTTTGCTTGAACCACTGGAGTTTGATCTGCCCTTCTTGTACTAGAAGTTGCATTTTTAAAACCGTTAAGGTCTTCATATTGCCTATGACGTTTGCAGATGCATTCTAATAGAAGGTAGAGGACGTGGCCAAAACATTTTTCATTTATCCCCCCCCCACTTTTATAGCCCTGGCCTAACCGCTTTGGACGTCAATTAATGTTTTGATTTTTATTCAACTCTTATTTTATCATTTTTGGTACATTGTTTTCTCTATTTTATATTTTGAAATTGAAGAGAAGAGAGTTTTGTTATCCATTTGACCCATGCATGGCTACTCATTCACAAAGAACTTCGAAAGTTGAAACAGAATATTCTTTTATTCTTTCCATATCAGTTTTATATGGCTGTTCATTTAAATCCGATTGTATGCCTGCTGTTTTGCTATTTTGATCGAACACGGCCAGAACCTTTTTTGTCATATTTCTTCGAGTGCTTAAGCACATCATGCAAGGGCACGCTGGGCTACGCTCTTCTAAATATAGCAATTTCGATGAATTAAAATTGCAAAAGATTTGGACACGAGTGTTGTGGTGACATCGAAGAACAGTTTGTGCCAAATCGTTCTCGATAGGATTCCGGCTTTTCTCTTTAGGAGCCTCGTCTTTTTTGAAATATTTTAGTTAAATCGGTACAATATGAAAGCTGAACTTAATTTGTTGGTTCTCTACTCACTTAATTATTTTATATTCCCTTAGATGAAGAAGCCCCTGCCAGACCTCCTCCGCCGCGTCCTCCACTACCTAGTGATGACTTGATAAAGCCTGCTGAAGCTCAGCAATTCGAAGCGGTTTTGCGTGCCCCACCTGCTGATAACCGCATGGCTGTGAGTATTCCACTTATGATATGGGTTGTTGCAGGGGGTTGTTATTTGAACATAGTACTAATTGCTTTCTTATCTCGCCGCAATTCACATGTGGTAACGATGGTTTTCAATAGTCCACAATTTAACAGATCAAAGCTCATATATCGATGTATACTGCAACATGTTGAGACTCTAGTCAGCGAATGTAAACAAGACCGTTCACAAAAGTTCACTACAATATAAACATTAAACAAAGATACTCACCACGTTTGTCAAGAGTATGCAATGAAATTTGCGGCTTATCACACGAACGCAATAAAAACAGTAGTAAATCATTTACCAAATTACGCATTTTAGGCCATAGCTAACGATATTCATAATGGCAGACACGGGAAATTCATAACGACGGGAATTGGAAATCTAACCCTATCCATCACCCTTTCTCTAGCTCGCTCCCCCATCTCTTTCCAAACCCTTCCTTACCCCTTTTATTGACCCTGTTTTACCCTATACCCAACCATGACAAGTACTTTCATTTGATGCATGTGTTGTAATGAAATTCCATGAATGGACTTTCGCCACAATTACATGAGACAAAGTATATGTTTGAAGACCATGAAAAATGCCTTGAACAACCGATAAAGCGAGGTGGCAAAAAAGCGTTCTTGGTCTACGTTGCATTATGGATTTTAGATAGATTTTAAGAATACAGCTCAATCGGTTTTTTATTGTATTTTTCATAGTCTTCAAACATGTATTTTTTCTCATCTAAGAAGTAGCTATCGTGAATGTAGTGATTTTTACCAGTTGACATTGATATCAAGTTGCTCTCCTATTGAGCCCTGAGCACATTGCTTTTAAGGAGATTTAGGCCCCGTTTACACTATACCGGATAGCTATCGTCGCACCGCGAGTTTTCTATCGGATAAGGGGTACCATATACATCATGCCAAAGCTATCCGATACAAGACGCTCCTCAAATGAAAGGGAAAGTCACTTCAGTCTGTAGATGATATGACAGTCACGCCATATCATTGTGACGCTATCCGGTATAGTGTAAACGATCGCCCTATGCGACAGAGATCATTCCATGACGCAACACGACGATAGCAACTGGTATAGTGTAAATGGGGCTTTAGCCTTTCATATGACCTGCCTGTCGTTATTCTTCGCATTTATAATATTTCAGAAATATTTTAATGTAAATTTGTAAGAAGAATATTTGGTATCAGCTGTATACCTTCCCGAGGCAACTTATTCTATGAAATTGAAGTCGTGCGGCTGTAGAATCTGTAAAAGTTTTATTAATAATTTAGGCTTTGTTTAATCATATAAATAGTTGGTCTTAATTATTTTTCATTTTAACCATATTAGCTAACTTTAAATAAAGTATTTATTGTTTATTATTGTAATCGACATAGAAACTAGATATTCTACCTTAAAACTAATATTAGATTTTTTTGATGCTGGGCTTTGGCTAAATGTGAATTTGAATGATTTTTTAAAGTGGCATGGGATTTTGCCTCAAAATACAAACTCTTGTATCCCAAGTTTCCTCTTTGCGTATACCGTTCAGTAGTTTGAGTCCTTATTTATTTTTCAAGGTTGCCGCTCATCACCTTCATTCCGAGGCTACAAAGTGGGAAGAGGAGGGCAATGCCATCATTCAAGCAGCCAAGAACCTGGCATTGCTTTTTGCAAAGATGTCAAAATTCGTCAGGTATGTTCCATACTCGTAGATCCCGACTAAGCGTGCCCCGCTTATTTTTGTTGAAAAATTCTTGACCCCTCCCCACTAATATTAGGGCTTCCCGCTTATTAAATTTTCAACTGTTTTGGAAGAAATCTGCAAGAGAGTTGGTCCTGTCACTGAGTTGGTCCTGTCACTGAGTTGGTCCTGTCACTGAGTTGGTCCTGTCACTGAGTTTCCTAAATTATGAATGAGATATATATGAGACAATATTCAAAAAAGTAATTGCTTGTAGTGATGTGTATTGAGATTTTTGTATCAATGCTAATTGGTGCATAGTTACCCCAAACTTCCAACCCCCTGCATATTTCGATACCCCCCGCTTATTTCATCTTGATGAATTTTCTAACCCCCCTCCCCCGCTTATTAGGATCCTTCGTAGTTACTCAGTACAGCTACGCAACACTCCTATACTGTCCAGCGTTTTATTTTCTGAAACTTGAAACTTGACTACTATTTATTTAAGTTCTTATTGAACTCCAACATGAGAGCAGAGTAGTTTTCTTTCCAAGTATCCATGAATTTAATGAGTAATGGAAGCCCTTTCATTTCTCATCAATTTACCTTGGAAGATGAAGAATAGGTAAGGGAGAACTGGATTGAAATGAGAGGAACAACAAACGGAAAGAATTAGGGGTTAAGTTTCAAAGGAAAGAACATCCTGATTAATTAGACCAAGAAGCCAGGAAACATCCCTCAGCTTTCTGTCTTTTGGCAACATGCCTTATCATGAACCTTATTCCTTTTTGGTAAGAATTATCAAGGATATTGCACGGATACATAATCTCGTTTGCTGTAATAGCCGGGACTATTGAAGAGGAATTCCATAATGACGCTGTTTTTTTATTCTGAAGAAATGGGAGAACAATATCAAGGAGAATTAGGAACAATTATAAGCAAATGCTTATTATTTCAGTGAAGAAAAGCATGGAATTAATGAGGAAAGTTAGTGGTAAACAAGACCCACAGGAGCTCTTTACGATTGTAAAGTCACACCAAATGTAAAATGCTAGTTATCTATAGGCCAGCCTGTTTCTCATTATTGCCTTGCTGCAATTAATGATATAGGATGCTACGTGATGTGCCCAGTAGATGCGCGGTATTGTTTGTAAAGACGAAATCCCAACGGTTAGAATCAAACGGCTCTGGGACCTCCTTCGCGTACAGACAGAAATTACCAAATGCTTATCAAGATCATTCTGTCATGAAATGTTGCTGCATTTAAATTCCTTCGCCTTGACTTAAGTTTGGAGTACTGTGACCTTTCTGTTGTTTGCCATATGAGGAGGAGGCCTTGCAGCGTTTTGATTCCAATTTAAGAATTACCTTTCACTTCGATATGTTTCTGACTTCTCTCCCGTCTCGCCACGCATTGTTTTACAACAGGCTATACATAGACGATGCGACATAGCCAGCTAGGCGCATTTCGGACAGAAAATTTACAGCCCCCCTAAATTTGACGTCCTCCTACGCCCATGCATAAGACTAAACTGGACCTTCGTGTCAAGGATAGAAGCTGTTTCATTGGGGTTTAGGGTTAGGGCCACACCGAGCCCGTAGCTGAATGCTAGTTAAATGCCCACCCAACAGCGAATGGGTACCTAGTAGCAAGACTGGGGGGACAAAGACGGCGAGGAAGGAACTGGCCACCCTACCTCACATGCCTATGTCTCAGGGTAAATTTCCTCTCTAACAGGCACTTCCATCCGTACGAAAGTAAATGGGAAGCCTATTTTTCATTCCATTTCATTCATTCATTTCATTTTAAAATTATTTACTGAGGGGGCTCTCCTGCAAAGGTGCTGGTTTTCAAGTATCCCTCCATCTAAAGTGTCTCTCTATCTAAAATACGATATCAACAAATTAGAAAAAGAAGATCAAGAATACTAACAAAATTACGTTCTTTGATATAAGAGGAAAATAAATACGAATTAAAAGTTCAAAACACATTAGCTACTTCATAATAACTGAAAAAGAAAGGAAAATTTGTATTATTCTAGGTTTCTTAATTCACAGGCATACTTTTTCTACTAGTCAGTTATTTCCTACGATATTTAAGCTGGATATTTAATTCATTTTTAGTGACGAAGGTGCACAGCAGTCTTCAAAGAAGGAGCTAATTGATACTGCAAAGTTGATTGCAATAAGCAGTCAAAATGTTGTGAAATTGGCTACGCAAGTGGCAAATCAATGCCCAGACAGGCGACTTAAGCAGGTCAGAATATTTCTATTTAGATATGCTGTGTAAAGTTTGCATTTGTTGACTCACATTTTAGCTATATATATATATATA
>WIPJ01000164.1:240756-279421 GCA_018155075.1 Cassiopea andromeda
AGTTTTCGCTGATATTCAGAACAAAAACTCCTTGCAATTCTTTGGTAAATCGCTAGTCAGGAGTATCATTGCCATTTGCTCCCTGAACCTGTTGAGCTTAAGAAAAATCTCTTGCACGTCCACCTTTCTCGTCGATTCCCAATAAATGTTGATGTGGACTTAATTCATCGTAAGCTGGTTTTATTGCAATACCCCCGGGACACGTATGCTGCAATTTTAATTGTTTATTCAGGCCTTTGTTCTATTGTTCACCATGTCTTTCAACAAGCTTTGGGAAGACGCTTGTTGCGGCAATGAGCCCCTTGAGCTTTGCCCCAAGTGCGTACTGTGTGCTTCTGGAAAACGGCACAGAACAAGCGATTATTGGGTAACTTAAAATTGTTTTAGCCCTCAATTACTAGTGGCTAAGCTGCATGTTTATGGAGCAACGTATTAGGGCTATTCATCAGCTTCCTTAGTGTGCGAGTAAGCCATGATTTCAAGATATAGCGCATTTTGGAAGTTACTTTTTACTTTGCTTCTGAGTTAACCTTACATAGCCAACTAGTCCAACCATAGGCTAGTAGTTTCTTCTTTGAAATGGACCGGATTTTGCTAATAAAATAGCATGTACTATGTATGCAACTTTAGTGCAGTTGACATACGGTAACCTGAAAGCTTA
The DNA here is from genome assembly GCA_018155075.1 of Cassiopea andromeda. Classification (NCBI taxonomy): domain Eukaryota; kingdom Metazoa; phylum Cnidaria; class Scyphozoa; order Rhizostomeae; family Cassiopeidae; genus Cassiopea; species Cassiopea andromeda. The sequence continues at coordinate 241,418 of WIPJ01000164.1, forward strand.
GTCAATTTTAGCACATATTCTGAGGATCGCCTATAACATTTTGCTCTGAAAATGGTAGGATCATTTCATTTAAGCCCACGGGAAAAATTACGAGATTTGATAAGGGTCTTTCATTCCCTTATTCACGCATTTATTACAGAGGCCATATCACAAGACAAAAGAAATGCGGGTACGGCTAGAGGCGAAGAGCCATTCTACCCATCTTGAAACTCGTCACTTAACAGAAATAGACTGCCAAGCTGAGGGCGATCAAGGTTCGTGCAAAATTTGTCATCTCGACGAAATAAAGAGTTTTTTGTTTTAGTGCCGCTTTTATCAGCACCATTCGCAATTTGTTTCTTGTGTAATATAGTATGATTTCTGATGGGATAGTTCATATATATATTTACAGATTGAAACTATGCCAAGGAGAAAAAAGCAAGGTTTGTAGATCTTTTGTTGAAAATGCGAACCTCGTGATCCTGCTTTTGCTAGCATTTCGTATTTCGAAGTTATGTTCATCGCTTGGGGTTAGAAAGTCGCTGTTTCTATCACCTTAGTCACGTAATTTTTCGGATCTTTCCTCAAATTTTACCGATATACGTTTTTCAGCAGATTTTATTGTAATGGCCGAGTTTTCGCTCGATCAACAACTGCCTACGAAACCGACTTTGACGCCCAAGTTACATAAACTCGAATTTTAACTAGCTTCTCAGTTCGTGTGAAAGATGTAAATCTAATTTGATTCTCAACTACTTCGTCGTATTTCAGTTTCAAGGTTTTACATCAGTTTTACTTTGAATTTGGTATGGCGCCTTTTTCGCTATCGTTCGAAACTCACATTGAGCCTGTCATGGTTTTTTGAAATGTCTGCGATCAACTTCGAGCCTAAAGTTTACGGAGAAACATCTAGTTTTACTCATTATTTTTTCATCTAAGGAAGACAGTTGTATTATCTATGTACTCGGGTCACGATTTCCTTAACTTGTTCGTATGTTTGGGCTATGTTTAATGTTAATATTTAGCATACGCAAGGACAGTTTGAAGAATGAAACGGTTAGTCGGAGGGAAGGAAGCCATTACAATCTGAACAAGAAATGGTGGCTATTAGAGATAGCATTTTTGTTGAGTTACGGTTGTTTTTCTCTTCATCTCAACTGAATGGCCAAGAAAAACAGTTCTTTTCACTATTTCGTGTTTTAGGTTGCCTTTTTAATGGTCTTTCATTCTGTAATCCAAGTTGTGTTGTTTGGGCCGTTCGGTCGTTCTTTCGCCCGCCATCCCGAATCTTGAATTTCATAAAAGCTCATTCTACATTTCCGAGATCCACGTTCGTGCTTTAGGACATTCAGCACGTTTGCTGTTTGATAGCCGATAAACTTTTTTCATACTGTATCGAAAATGGTAGTTTTCGCTTTCAGCAGTTCGGCAAACATTCTATTTCTGCCAACTTTGACATCATTTTCGTTACTACGATCTTTGAAGCCTAAAAGTTATTTCGCCATCTACAAGATTTGCATTACAACCAAAGTTTAATATCTTTGACATTAAGTTTGAGTATTTTTATGATTTTTTAGGATATATATTAGATTTATAGTATTTTCTTTAATAGTTAGCTGCCACGTTTGGTTAATTATGTAGTTTACCATTCGTGTGTCCTATTCAACTTCCCTCCATCGTTCGTGAGAAAGCCAAGCTGCTTTTCGCCTTTACTTAGTCCGAACTTCTTGGAGACTTTTATATCCATGTGACTTTTTTGTGATAAATCGAACTTTGCAGCGACATGTCTTGTGGTACGATTTTTTTGGATATTTTACGTAACATTGGTAAAATCAACAGTATCCGATGTTTTGAGATCGATTATGATAGGGCTATCCAGTTATATGAAGAAAATCGTACGTTGTCGTTAGGAAAATATTGTCTATTTCATTCGATTTCATTTTGGTAATGTTAGCGAAATTAAATGCAGTTGCAGTTTTTATACGTGAAGTTTATCATTTCCATGGCGGATATTCACTTCCATCGATATTATACCTTCCAACTTTTACCTTCGGGCAAGCGTGAAGGATATTCATCTAGAAGCGAAATATCTAGAATCCTAAGTACAAGTTGAGGGCACATTTCGAACGCTAGTGATGTTTATGATAGCCTAAAGTTGCGGCTGTGTTAAGAAATGTCAACATTCTCTCCAGCATTTATGATTTGTATTCGCGCGGGGTGCTGTAAGGCGTCAGAGACTGAAGTTTTTTGAAGCTGTTCTGTTTTCCCTGGCTCAATCTAGCAGGCATTGCAAGTAAAGAGAATGTACAAGGTGTTTATCTACATAGATTACCAGCCCCAGACCACGCTTGAAGACTTGCTAAGTTTACTTGTGAACAAGACATAATTCTAGAGAAATCCTACCCGTCACACAACACCCTTATCTTCGTCCATTGATTTTGTAGCGGCAAAGTTCGAACTTATTTGTAAATGTCAAAAAATTGCCTTTGCGCTGTCGAACTAGGTTGTGGATAATTAGTACGTTTTTGAGTCACCTGCTACTTCTCGTGATACCACAATAAGTCCTCCCCGCTATGGTCAACGAGAAAAATTTCCAAACAGAGCAAATGTAATTGACTTTGCTAGTTGTTGTTGACAAAATCGTAGGCTCATGTCGTTCCATGATGAACATCGGAAAATTTGGCAAGTGAAGAATTTTTATGTCTTTTTTGAAGCCGAAAAATATTTTTCTCTTTTTCAATTGATAACAATAACAGGACTTGATTAGGTTCTACATTCCATTTGTCAGTTAGGGATTCTCTTCTATCCACGCGTTTTATCAGTAGGTTTTCATGCTAGGAATTCTAGGAGATCAGATGCATGTCGTGCTCTGAATTGAGATTTTTATCTAGCTGTTTCAGAGCATATGGCCCTAATGCTTTGACACTTTTCTTTTTGCATAAGCCAAATTCGTGCCACTTTAATTCACGCATATAAAGATAACCGCGTGTTTGAGTGTGTAGAATTATGCTTATTTAGATAACTCAATAAAAGTGCTCTTTGCCTATGCATGGATTTTTTTGTCTTAATCTAGCTAATGTTTGTGCTTCAACAGGTACTGTGACTTTGATGTATTCCATTCTTGTTTTGCGGCCTTCTTTGATTGACTTAACAGTGTGTCCTAACTGTAAGAGATAGCTAATTCTTGTTTGAAAACTGAAATTTCTGAATAGTTTGTTGAGCAAAACAGCCAATAAATGCAATTTCCAGAATGGCTTTGTTTTCCTAGATGTTTATACGCATCCACTGCATTTCGTATTCCACTACACATTTTTTATACGACACAGGATCGATCCTAGTACTAAAAGTTCTTATTTTGGCGTAACAGTTTTGGCATTCTGGTTATTACTAACCGAAGCTCACCTTATTGTTTGAAAGTCGAACACTTCTGGGTGGATACAAGCGCCCATCGTTACGAAAAATGTCCTAGCAGATCAAAATTACAAGTTATGATCTTTTCCAAACAAAATCGTACAGATAAACGGGTGAAAGCACATCAAAGCTATCTTTTTTAGACAAGTGATATTGTGCAGTTTCTTAATTTTCTTGAAAAAAGTAGCAAAGTTTCTTAATTTTTTTATCAGCCTAGTACTCGTTTCTTATAAAATAGGTTCTTATAAAAAAAGTTCATGTAGTCCATGCTACCATGGCATTTTGTATCCTGTCCTTCACTTCCTATCCCTTTATGACGTTGATTAATATTGTCATTCATAAATTCTGTCACAATCAACAGTCATATGATCATTAGTTGTGAAGGGCCCATTTGATGGTTCATTGTCTCTTTCAATATCTTGGATTAGTTTAAGAGTAATGTTTCCTGTTTTCATGTCAAAGCAATCCCTTTTATTAAATTTCACGGTGGACTAGCAGTTCTCTCATCTTTGAAAACAATTTAGAACAAATTTACTACAGCTAAGTTGATACAAGTATTGCGTTCTTTTCAAGGCCTTAAAATTCAGAGGTTTTTCTCTTGACGGTTCTGTAGAATGAAAAGGCCGCGGTTTGAGACGCATTTATTATAGAAATTTGGATGTTGTCCAAGTTGTGTCGAATACCATAGACATTTCCTAGTTATTACTTTATAAATTTTTTCTTTAGCTGTTACAGCAACGATCGATCTTCAAGCAACTTGGGAGCTCCATTACGTGTCCTACTTCCTCAGAGTTTTCAAGAAGTTGTTCAATTTGAAGAAGGCGTTTACTGCAGAGGTATTTGCTTATTATACTGTTACTGCTCCAATTTCAATGGCCTTTTTGATCTATCTATTTATATATACTTCTTATACCATGGTAGCAGCAGGGCTCCCTTTCTAGAGCTCACGACATTAGAATCATCATTTTGCTTTCGCTTTGAAGTCTTGTGGTAAATTCATCGAGCAACCATATTGCATTCATAGTCTAGTATGCGTGTATCGTGCGTGTGTTTTCGTGTTAGCATATGAAAAACGATGTTATTGAAATATTTTTGAATATTACATTCGTTGTTGCTTTCCATAAGTCCTCAATCTCGTCCCTAATCACATTACGAATGCTTTTATGCACATTGAAAATTAAGCTGTTTTTATGCTTTCTATCTATACTGCTACAGCAGCCCACCGACGCCATATTTTTGACTTTTCTTTGTCATTCTTATGAGTTTCTTGCCAACGCAATATCAAGATGACCACCATTGTCCTTCACAATTGTTGTAAACTTATTCTAATGAGCTTTCTACAACGATAAGACTACAGATTTCCATCACAATAAAAACGACGGTTTTTACTACTTATTTATCCTGGTATCTTTTGCAATTGACGACTGAGGCATGCGTACATATAATTTTGAACTTCCTGGGTAATTCAGCAAGCGCAATTAAAATTATGGGCAACGTGGAGGACATGCATAAATTTCAATTAGTAGGGCCTATCGAAATTCATGTTTTGAAATGAAATTGAAGTGAGATGCTAGACAACTTTAGGAACCCTATTGTCTAGAAGCGCAAATGTTTGTTGTCTACTGAAACAGCTTTCCTAGATGCTTATCAGAAACGATATTTTTGATAAAGAAAATATAGTTTGATACATTTATGCAGATAATCGTGTTTGCATTTATTTGCAAATGGAATATGCATATTTGTATTTGGTTTTGAACCGTGCAGTTAAATTTAGGCATTATTTGCAAAATAGAGTATTTGCAGCAAAATACACGTTTTTTTATAAGAAAGTTTTTTTTGGCCCAGTACTGAAACTTCCTTAACATTTTCACGATTCCAGTATCAACACTTTCCAGGGCCGTAACCACGATTTTCATTTTGGGGGGGCTTAGAAGTCACTATCGGAGGAGGCCTCACCATGGTTGAGGCGGAGGAGCTGAAAAATTTATTTTAACAAGAAATTATTGGGGGGCTCCAGCCCCCCTTGCCCCCCGTGGTTACGGCACTGCTTTCTTAAGACTTTCTTAGCAGAAATTTCTGAGTTTCACTGTTGTGCGCATGCACATTAATGGAAATTGACAAGGCTCCATGTACACTTGGAATGATGATAAATCTTGGTAAATAACAGGAGTTAAACTGTTAGAGGGTAGTCAGCACCACATACATGAAGTTTTGTACACAGATAAACCGAAGTGTACATACATAAGCACTGAAAAACCTTGTTAAGCCTTAGAAATCCAGTACTGAACTTTCTTAAACTCTTTTTTTTATAAGAATACCTAATTTTTTTCTGAGCCTCAATATTCTTAAAAATTTTCGGTTTTGAGCTTCAGATTATTCTTAAATTATTCTTAAATTTTTCTTGCTCAACACAAGGTGTAAATTCTCCTTAAGATCAAAGAAACATATTAAATAATTTTTGATGTGTTGATTCATCATAAATTTCAACGAGAACAATCAGAACAAGTCAAAATACGGTTTTAGTCCAACAGCATTATTTCAACTCCATCAATATCATCAATGCCAATTTAGTCCTCGCTATCATCTGAATACGTAACTGTATATTTGGCAAGAGTTTTTTTTGAACCATCCATTCTCGTATAAAGCTTTGATTCGATTAACAAAATATTTTAGTTTTGATGAAGGTTGAGCCTGGCAATATTCTTAAATTATTCTTAAATTTTAGCAATTTTGAGCCTCAATGTTCTTATAGACTTTATTCTTATAAAAAAAAGAGTGTACACTTATGACCCTTTTTGGTGGACGCTTTAGTGACATAAGATGCTCTTTCAGTGATTAAAGTTGCCGACTGATGTGGAAATATCCAGGCATTTCCTGTGAGCAATTCAATTAGAATGGGTGGGCAGACAATGTGATACATTAAATATATACAAGTTCCTGATGGAATGCCTGTTTACTACACTTTTTATTTTGTAAGAAACGTGGATCGGCACCTAGTACTAGAAGTTTCTTAATTTGACGTAAAAATTGTGGCATTCAAGTGCACAAAGTTTCTTTTAGTTTCTTATTTTCAAGATCGAAACTGAGGCTGTTTGAAAGTCGAACGCTTCTGGGTAGATATAACCGCTGAACGTCACGAAAAATGTCAAAGCAGATCAATATAGCAACTTACAGTCTTTTCCAAACAAAAATCGTACGAATTAAGAGGTGCAAGCAAGTCAATTTACTCTGCTTTAGACAAACTGGTATTGTACAGTTTCTTCATTTTTCTTGAACAAAGTACTAGAGTTTCTTAATTCTTTGACTGGCCTAGTATTCGTTTCTTATAAATAAAAACGTGTAATTTGGTCTGTGATAGAGAAGTTGATGAGAAGAATAGCAGGATTCTTTGGCAGGCATTTGCTGAATTCACGATTCCCTATTAAGTAGTGTAAGCTTTTTTGAGCTCGACTTTTATAGATTTAATGTATTACGAGACATCATGACTTGTGACGCAGGTTAACGTTATTATGAAGTTGTTATTCAATTGCATAAAGTTACGAATGCTTTAGTGAAACCGAATTTTGTTTAACTTTGCCTAACACTGCTATGCTGCGCCATTGTCCTTTTAATCCATTTGCTCGGAAGTTCTTAAACAGTCAAGCAAATAGAAAGAAACAGAACTCACTTCTGTTGAATTCTTATCTCTCAAAAGTTGGTTGCCAAGTGATATCATGCGGTGTTTTCAACCTTATAGTTATACTTTTGAATTGGTTATTGATCGATTTGGATGGAGTGAGATATCTGCCTTTATACCGTTCAAGGTTTTCACTATTTCTAAACATCTGGGTTGGTTATGGTCGAATGGTAAACGGTCTTTGTGCGCTTTGAGTTTCCCATGAAGAGTTAAACAGCCCGTGGATTATTTATCAACAGTTGAATACAAGGGGGCAGTCGTTTTTCTGTAGATTCTTATCAGGGCAATGAACTTTGTTGTGTTTCCACAGAAATCGCTCAACTTAATCCTAAGATAAATCCTCAGTTTTGTTATTCATCTTTTGCTTGTATTTCGTCGTATTGTGAAACACGTTTGGCGGCCTATGCCGGATAATGAACCTGTGCCTATTTTACAACATGTTAATTTTTGAAATTACATGCCCTGTAAACAGAAGAATTTCCTCTTGTTTGATCGTGTACGATATTGTGAGGTATTGTACACCCCATTATTCTCCAGTTAGTTGAGGCCCATTTGTCGTTGAAATTTAATGGTATTTTAGTCTATTATCAAACCGAAATTAGGCACCATTTCACGTTGGTAAATAGCACATATATATTTTTTATAACTTGTTATTCGGTTGCATATTGTGCCGGGCATTGAGCATTTATCTTGTCGAAACAATAATCCACCCGGTGTTATGCGATATTGGTTTCTTCTTGGTTGAAATTTCTTCCGCTCCTTATCATGTGCCGTCTAATTATATCAACTGTAGTTAAATTGTCCTATTGTTTTAAATGAAACTGTCTCTATCACTTTGAACCGTCGCCAACAATTTATTTTCAACTGCGAATTTAGTTGTGTGAAGTCATCTCATAAAATCCTCAGTTTCAATGGCTCGTGATTTTTCAGAAATTCATAGAACAACACAAAAATAACTAATAAGCTTTATAAATTCAAAATCTGTTATTTTCATCTCGGAATTTAATGTCATCACTAAATTTTACTTTTGTGTAGGCGGGTACACTTCATTTCATTTTTTCAAGAATTATTATTATGCCCAATTACATTTATGCAGTGGTGTTATCCTAAAACTTCAACAAGGGGAGTTGTGTTGTAGAAAAATATGGACCACGCCCATTTTTGCTTTTTTGAAACTAATGTTCTTGTTACTGCTACGAATTTGAAAATTTAAATAGAAAGAGAAAGCCAACATAGGGCTGTAGCATTATTCCTCTATTATCTGGAGCGTACCTTTACTTTTCCTTCCTTTGGCAAATGCATAGTTAAGAACTTATCCAGCCTAAATATGTTTGATGAAGGGGGCCCAATCCCCCAAAATCTTTGATGATTTTAAGAAGGGGGGTTCAGCCCCCTTGATGCCCCCTCCATGACACCACTGTAGTTATGTTCAAGAACTATTAATATAAGAATACCCAATTTTTCGCTAAGCCTCAATATTGGTAAATTTTGCTGATTTTGAGCCTAAGGTTATTCTTGAATTATTCTTGAGTACCAAAGATGTAACTTTACCTGAAAACAAAGGATTGTATTCAAATCTTTGTTATGTTTTGCTTCATCATAAAACAACGCATGAGCTGAATAAAACAGTAAATATTGTATCGATAATGCAGGAGGTATTCTGAAAACAGCAATGTAACTACATGATCAAAACTATTTGCTTTTATTGAGCTTTGAGGCTGACTCTGAGGTGAGGTTAGGCAATCCGTCATCAGCATTACCATCATTCGCTTTCTCTTACATATTCTCAGTCGAAAGCAACTGTATCGTTCATGGAATGACGAGGCTGAACAAATTTAGTTTAAGCAATTTGAATCCCAATACGTTTAATACTCGACAGTAAAAGATCTGACACCCCTTAAAGATTTTCTAGCACACGGGCATTCCCTGAAAGTTTCTTATATAGCATTGGTTTAGTCCATAGAAATGGTTTGACGGAATTTGGCCGTAATTTTTTCCGGGTTTGGCCGTATGGTCTCATCTTCAGTTGGCAGCCCTGTGTGGTTTTTGCAATGCGTCAGAATCAAGAGGACAGTACAATACAATTTATTTTTTACTGAGCCTCAATATTCTTCAGTTTTTCTCATGTTGAGCCTTACATTATTCTTAAATTATTCTTAACTACCAAGGGTGTGGCTTCGCATTAAAATCAAAGGAATATATTCAAATGTTTGTTGATGTATTGCTTCTTCATAATGCAAAGCAAAAGTAGAACAGAATAATAAGTGTTGTATCGATAGTGCAAAAGTTAATCTACATGCAATACTATAACTCAAATACTCAAAACTTTAAGTCTTAATGAAGCTTGAACTTTGCGTTGTTCTTAATTTATTCTAAAATTTCAGCAATTCTGAGCCTTAATTTTCTTATAAACTTTATTCTTATATTTAAAAAGTGTATATTCTGCTTTGAATAAAATCCTTCTGTCTGGATCTTCAATTTAGCTTCATTTGTGTAGGAGCCTGTCCAGTCAGTGGCGTGCCGAAGGGCTTTTGAGTGGGATGGGGGTGCATCAGAAGGCATTTACGGAAAGGGGGCATCGATAAAAGATTTCTTCACCTAAGAGGAGGGAGGGAGGGAGGGGATTAGCATCAATGCGGGCAAATATGGACAGGGAGAGGGAAGGGATTTTGCTGCAAGACATCATTTTTGGTGTGGTCTCTGGAAGAGAGAAGGCATTTGAAGGTCATGCTGTGTTAGAGGTTGAACAACAAAGAAAATATGGCCTTTGAATACTGTTTTTCAGATTCATAGACGGAGGAAATAATGCGGGAAGTTTACTCTTATGGTTACTTCTGAAGTCCCATGATCCTCGTTGGAATCTCTTTTCACAGTAACGAAGGAAGATTGGGGGCTTGGGGGGAAGTCCCCAGAAAGTTTTTGGAGCCACGCCTTTTCGTTCTAAGGAGAACGCCTTTTTTGATATAAGTACTAGGACACTACAAAAAGGGCACTTGCGTTCTTTTCCTGAAAAGGGCAGGGGTCTAGACTGCCAGAATCCTCCCCCCAGTTGCACGCCTTGCAATATTTAAAACATGCGATTTTAGTGAAAGCAAATTTGTGTGAAAAGACGAAGCACAACAGTTTCTAAGTTTGAAATGGAAGGTTCTCGTGTGGAGGATGTAGCAGCATTTACCAACCATCTCACTTATTTTTCAACACAAAATTTCTTTAGTGCGAAGCCCGCCAATTTGCAAAAGAAACATTTTCTGTTACGGTTTTGAATCAACAGGGCATTATATTCTTGATGAACTTTTGATGTTGCCCTTATTGTTGCGAGCTTATAGACGTCCCGATTCGTTAGGCTTGCGTGCATGGTTGAAACTCGTTCATTATAGAGCCATTACTGTGAATTTCCGTCATTAATTTCTTAGTCATTTGTTTGCATCAAGGGTACTTTTGTTTGTTCGCTAGGCCGTGCGCGGCTGGAGGTGTTGTTTTCTGCTTTGGTAGCCGGAATCCTATCTCGTTTTCTCATTATTTTTCAACTCATTATATTTATGCTAAATAATCGCATTTTTCTTATTGAATTTAATTGGATAGGGGATGTTTCTATTGGAATATCGCCTTCTTCATTTCTGTGGCCGTCTTTGCAATGCCTTTGAAAATCACCTCTTCTCTTGAATTGAATGTTTTCAATAGATCGAAATCTGAGAAATGTGGCGTTTTGAATTCAATTAATGCATAGTTGTTTGCATGTGCAATCTGTGCTTATTATTACTAACAGTATTTAGGACGAAAAAATGGCCGCGATTTTCAATAATTAGTTGAAGTGGAACGTCAATAAATTGTAGTCGAAGTAATGTATGTGTTTTGTGGCCAGTGGGTGTACGGCATAATACGTTTGCAGAGCATCGAATCCTCATTGCTGCCAGTAAAAGTCTTCCACCGTCTCCTCTGCGTGTAAAAGACTGAATGTCCGAGACCGTTATTTGAGTTCATCGACTACTAATCTCGTATAAATGCAAACTTTGTTCGTTTCATCTTGTTTGTCTCTCTCCTACTTAAACGACTGTTTTTAATAGAAATATCATGCAATGCGGGCATTGTTCGTGCTTTTTAGAGGAGATTGAGGCAAAAGTCCATCAAGATATAAGCATAATCCTCTTTTGTGGCTTGCCACATGTGCGTAGCTGTAGGTTTTCCTATTCATTTCATCTGCCTTTTGAGTTGTTAGTCCTCAAATTGCGGGGTGGCGTCCGTTTACTGCAGAGGACTGTCGCTGTTTTATCGTGGTTAAGTTTGAATAGAGCAGAGATAGTTTGAAGGTTTATTTGTACCACAATAATCAGTGTTTATAATGGTGAAACGTAAGTTATTATGCAGCAATTGTGCTGCATCATGCATACCTTAATTAATACTTTTTTATTAGTTTGAAAGAGCATAGAAAGTCACTGACTGCACTCTCTAGGTCCTATGCAAAGTAGTTTTTGGTGTTAAAACAATGTAAGGAGTAGGAAAGCACCTTCAAGGTTTTTCGTTTGTCCTAGCGTATTGTTTATACTTATCTATTCCTGCTTAGCTAAATGGCATTATCTGCTGAGTGTTTTAAATAACATTAGGATTTCAAAATCAAACTCCCTGCTTAATGTTCATTATACGTTGATAATTTTGCTTCCTGATTCCTGCCTCCCTTTCCTGCTTCATCAGAGACTAGAATGTATGAAAGTTGTCTGATAAAGTGATAAGGAATTTCACCTTTTTTTTTATAAGAAAACCGTTATTTTTCCTGAGCCTCAATTTTCTTAATTTTCCTCGAAATTGAGCCTGACATTTTTTTAAATTTTTCTTACCCTTTACTGAAATAAACTGACTGAAATGGCTTACACTTTCGTTATTAATATTGTATGCTTGAATTTGCATTCCATCTTTATCATTTTGAATGCAATAACGACGAAATATCGATTTGTAACCAATAAAACACTAAATTTTGGAAATTTAGTCTCATGATTTTCTTAAGATTTTGACCTTTTGAGCCTCACGTTCTTATCACCTTTCTTCTTATAAAAAAAACTTGTATGAAGGTTAAGTTTTTATGCGCATTTTTATAAAAGTATAGCCTATAGAAATATCAAAGCTGGATTTCGCTGAAGTTTAAAAATTATTTAAGAATAGTGCAAAGCTCAATGTCTATCAAAATTTTGATTTATATGTTTTTTTCTTATAAGAAACATGTCTATAAGAAACATTAAGCTGAAATTAGGTAATATGAAAAGTATGTAAGAAATACAGGAATACTATATTTTAAGCAATAACTTGGAAAGCAGTTTTTAGAAGAAAATTTTTGATCTACCTGGAAATAAAATATAAAAAACATCCAGTATATGACTCACAAAACCTGAACATCCTATAGTTGAACATCCTGAACATCACAGTTGCCTAATCTGGGTTGTTATTGTTATTGGAAGTCGAAAGGATTTAAGAAACAATAAAGAAATATTTAAGGCTGGATTTGACGAAATATTAAGAAGCACGCAAGCTGAACGCACAAGATTTGTTTTTTATAAACAAATTGCGTGTATTATTTTAGTTCCTTTTAGGCCCCGTTTACCCTAAACCGTTTTCATTCGAAAACGGCGTGGAAATGTTCTGTTTTTGCCTACCGTCTACATTGACCAGTTTTCTTATCTGGCATCAAATGAAGCCTATTGAATGGGAAAATATCATAACTATTACACTATGCCGCTTTCATACGAAAACGTTTCCATGCCGTTTTCGTATGAAAAGGATTTAGTGCAAATGAGGCCTTAGATTGCACGTTTTGTTTTAAGAAATTGGTACTCGGGTACTCAAAAAATTAAGAAAGTTCAGTGCTGAATTTTTGAGACTTGAGAAAGTTTTAGTGTTTGTGTATGTAAAATTCGATTTTTCTATGTAAAAAAATGTCAATTATGTGATGTTGGCTACCCTTTAACAGTTAAAATTCTGTTATTTGTAAGATTTATCATCATTTCAAGTGCACATGGAGCTTTTTCACTTTCCATTAACGTACTTGCGCAAAACATTGGAACTCAAAAATTTTTCTTAAGAACGTTTTAAATAAAGTTTTGATACTAGAATTATGGACAAGTTAGGAGTGTTTCAGTGCTGGGCAAAAAAAAGACGTTCTTAGAAAAAAAGCGTGAAAGTCTGATAAACGCAGGCACAAAATTTAATGTTCCCTTCTATTCTTGCTTTACTTTCATGATGAGCTGCTGTGTTCATAAGGTCAGGAAAAATCAGAAAAAAGCTGTAGTCAAGAACTGTTATTGAAACTTGAAGAAAGTCAGGAAGCGTCAGAAAATTTTTATCATCCTTGCACAGAGTTCTTGCTACTCCTTAAACTGCTTAAAAATTCCTTAGATTTATATTATGTCTTTAAGGGCGCTTAGAACCTTAGTCATGCATTTTTGAAGAAAACCCTTAAAAACTCCTTGTTTCTACTGAATTCTTGGGCCAGAGGATTTTCAGGGGCAAATTTATGTAAGGAATGATTAGCTTTTTGTCAAGGAAACGCACTGTCCCTAATTTTATCTATTACACGGAAGCCGGAAGGAGTTTTTGAGTGAGGGGGCTGGGAACCAGTGGTACGCTCCTCTTGGACGTGGCATTGAGGTTCAGGGGCGGAGCCTTTTAAATTTTTACAAGAGCGCCTTTAGATTGCAAGAAAACGCCCTATTTTAGTGTCAAAGTACGTATTATCTTAGATAGGATAGGCAATCTAATGATGACATCATACACAAGCAAAGAAATGGAGGGCAGCAGCCCCCCAGGTTCCTCCGGCTCCGGCGTGTCTGTACTAACCAAAGCGCGAACCCTGCTTGCAATTGAATTCTTTGATGCCGAATAGTCAACTCTCACCATCGCATACACATGCGAAAACAAGCAAGCCAGCTCTTATTTGCTTACAAGTCACTAATTGAGTACAGTATGCGCATCATAGTTTTAAAAGATGGGCCAGTTGTGCCATATGTAGCACAAGTTAGTCAGGAAGCATATTATGTGTTTTTAATCAGTAGTCCGGAAAAACACACCGTTTTTTTTCAAGAAAAAAGTAAGGCAGTGTCAAGCAAAAATATTAGATAGGATACGTAGTATGAACCCTGGACTGGTACATTAACAGATAATTGGATTTTCCTTGTTATTTTCAAGTGAATTTGCACGTATTGCCATCCATGAGTATAAGATTAATACAAGGCCCCAAATAAAAGATTGTAAGGAATTTTAAGGCTCAGCGAAAAATAGCGGCATGCTTATAAAAGTGTGCATGCACACAACGTACACTTCATTCATTTTGTGGCAAATTATGAGGCGCATATATTAATTCTATTATTTCAAATGTCATATTTCAGTTACTTGAAAAAGAGTTGAATTATGATGCTATACAAGTCCAGTTTGGCGAAGAAATTGCCAAAATTGTTGAGTTCTTGACTGGAGAAAGAGATCTTGGGTAAGTACTTATTTCAGTTTCACCTAGTAGAGTATATCTTGTTTATATGGTGTTACCTCAATAGCGGAGCTGCACCCATTAAACCACTATTGATGTTTGTTCAGTGTACTTCGTCCTGTTGCCCCCACATAGCATTGAAGTTAGACGTATTTGTGATACGCAACTAATCTGTACTGAACTATTCGCCAACTGTTTTACTCTACGGATCCTTCTACTGTAGTCACCTACGCGCTTTTATGACGAGAAAGTATCTTAGGCCCTTTTTTGAAAAAATTGTGTGGCTTTTTCATGATATTCGCATCAAACTTGCACACAACTTTCTTGAGCCTGAAGAATGTAGTATGAAATTTCTTAACTTTTTGAGCAGGTGAGCTCTAGTTTCTTATAAAACATTTGGTGTGCTAAAGGGTGAAGTTCTCGTGTGATCATGTCCTTTGTTTCATTTCACACTGGTAAAATACTAAATGTTTTGATTTCGGGAAGCATTTTCGCTTTCATCATTGGTTTAATTAAGAGTATTTCTGTATTATTTCAATGCATGTTACCAGCTTAGGCCGGGCTTATTTTGATAGTAAGGCCAAAATGCGCTCTTTTTGCGAGTATTTTCACCTCGTTAAAGACTCAGCTATTCGTGTGAAAAACCCATGCGTTCTTTTAATAATTCATTGCCTTGGCATGAGAACTTACATCTTTGTAATCTTTTGGCGGCTATTTCTTGTTGCATCATCCGCCTCGTTCTTCGTGAGCATTGAACTCACAGTTGTGCGGTTTTCCTATTAGCCTGATATTATCTGCATGGATTAGTGCAAACCATCGTACCACTGCGGTGGCAAACTTCGCTAGACAATTGAATCGAATACCGACTGCCAATTGCAGAGTGCAGTATCTGTGGTTTGTGCAGAAAGTATTGCAACAAAAATACCCATAGCCAAATGATAGATGATGATGTACGATCGTCATATGCACGACAATACTTCGACCTGCAATAGACGGGGACAGTGAACGGAATGGATTGGTCACCAGTTGCAGCGCTGGAGAAAGAGCACGACCGGCAGTCAGGGGCATAACGTAACTTCTGGCATTAGAGTGGAGATTTTTTTAGACATTTTCACCTTACACTTTTTGCAAACGTTACTAGAAGAAATTCAGTAACAGTTGGAAGACATTTTGGCGACAATTTTCGAGGTCGGATACATTATGAAAATCTCTGTCTCGGCTACAGGGACATTGAAACGACTTTCAATGTGAAGGGGCCTAGTCATTAAGATCGGGGATAATCGTGGAATTCTGCTTATTTGTGTTGGCTAAAGCATCATTTTCGAAGCTTTTGGAATATGAACAAATAGAAAATGGCCTTTCACAGCATCTTGTGCTGGAAAAAGGTGTAGAAAAAGTGAAAAGTACTATTTTCTACAGAAAAGTTAAGGGCAGTACCCCCCTATGGCCCCTTCGGCGGTTTCGACGCCCCTGGGCTATTCACAACTTTTTTTATTGATTTCTTTTATTGAATAATTATTTCTGTTCTTTTAATTTCGTTGATATTTACTTGGCTGATTAATGGACGTGATCGATTGATTTTGTTGTTTGATTCTGTTAAATAGCTAATTGATTGATTGGTTTGTTGGCTAGTTATTTAATGGACTGATTGATTGATTGACTGATTGGCTAGTTATTTCATTGATCGATTGATTTACTGATCATTGAAGGTATTGAAGTACCTCCAGCTCAACGTTTCCCTTGATTTTCCCTTATTACGTTTATAATTGTTAAATTGATTGACATTTTGCAAAGCAAGCAGGAGGCATAGTGAGCATGCCTTGCAAAAGTTCGGAAGCCAGGACACTCTTCTTCAGCGCTCTGCGTCACTTTACTTTATTCATGAAGGTGTCCCTCAACACGTATGCTCCCTCCCACTTATGTATGACTACATGCAGTGATGTAGAACAGAGGGGCCTCCTAACTCTGTAAAGTTTTTAGAAATAAGAGCATAGAAGAATCAGTATTCTGTTGTAAAAGGCAATTTTAGATTTAAAAAACTATCGAGAAATTGTTAGTTTACAAGATATAGGGTATTAAAAATACTTTGTTTACTGGACTACGTTATGGGTTTCTTATATAACTGTATAGATTTGCTTCAAAGCTTTTTATAAGGATACATACAAAAAAGGAGCCTACCTAGCTATCAGTAGACCTCCCTAGCTATCGATTTACTTATACACAACTGACTGCATACGCCATAATATGACTATACATCTTTTCATCGGCTAAATTGAAGCTATGGCTGATTCAATGTCTGGGTGATTGATTTCATTTGTTAAAGATCTATACTCCTTGATCAACTGTTTGCTTTGTCTCCATGATTCAGTTGAAGATTTTTCTTACATCTGCTTGCTCGAGCACCTGCTCTCTTTACGCAAAACCTGAAGATAACAAACTGGTAGAAAACAGTCGTGGCATCCTCAGTTCTGTTTTCAATTCTAGATTTCATGTCATGCACCTATTTTATCTAGTATATGATTTACCGAGGTTTCCTTTCCTTATTCTCAATTATTTTGTTTTTCTAAATTATGGCATCATTCTAAATTTGTTAATTGTTCTTAATTATTTATTATGTAATTTTTATTATGCTATTATATCATTGCTTCTTAATTATATCATTATAAATTATTCTGTAATTCTAAGTTAAGTTAGTATTGCTAATTATTTTATTGTTCTTAATTATTCCATTGTTTTTATAGTTTTACTATTCTCAATTATTGAATTTTTCTAAATTAATTTTTGTTCTTATTTGTATTATTTTTCCTAGTTATTTTAGTGTTGTAACTATTGCACTTTCTAAGTATTTCATTTTGTTATAATTATTTCATTTCTGTAAATTTGGTATCCTAAAGTAATAACCCATACTTTTCTGAACCAAGTTATTCTCGATTTGCTCTACTACACATAGAAGATAACAGGCTGAACCACCAAGCACTGGCCTAAAGGCTTGACCAAACCAACACAACATCTCTCCCAACAAATCCCAACATTGCTGGATCTCTGTTGGGCATTGTTGGACATTGTTGGGTGTTGAGGTAGCCAAACCAACACAACATTAATACCCAATACTTAGATATTGGAAATTGCAATACCAACAAACTGAAACTTTTCATTGTGATTGCAAAAAACGACGAGTTCAGTGTGCTTAGGTCTAATGTTATATGTTTTAATTTAGTTAGGTGGAAGTGAGAGGCCACCTGAAAAGCAACTATGGCAGAAGGGCTACCTCTTTTATTTGATTAAATGAAATGAAAATGATATGATTGAAATTTCGGGCGATAGCGAAGAAAACAGTGAAATAAAAGATAGACGCGGCAAACCAGAAAATAGACAAAGAGGAGAAATGAAAGGGGGATATTTGATAACAGATTAATAGTGTTGTTTTGATTTTTGGTTTCCACCTTTCGCAAATCGCACCCTTAACTTCCGTCGACCCAAGAACATGAATGCAAAACGTGACAGGTTTTTAGCATTGCGCTTGCGCAAACGTGATTTTGTTGGGTAGAGTGGCCAAACCATTCCAACATCATCCAACAGCATCCAACATTTTTGACCGAAGTCAAACTTTGCCCAACATCACCCAACAGTATCCAACATCACCCAACAATATCCATCATCACCCAACAATGTCCAACATGGGTGTCCAAAACAGTGTAGCATTTATACCCAGCATTGTTGGCATTTGTTGGGCAAAAATGTCGGGCTGGTTTGGCCAAGGCTTAATCATAACAAGCACGGGCTTTATTGCCCGTTTTCACATTGGACACTCTTATTAGCCATTTTCTATAAAATAATTACATTACTGGACAATAAATTCTAGACTATGTGACATTCTCACAGCACCAATGTGAGAAGCCATTTATTTCTTTTATGAAAATGTCTTCTTGTTTTGTTCACATCATCGGACACTTGAGCCTTGCTTTATAGTGCTATTAAAAAGTTATGTTGTCCTGGCATTGTTTGGATTTTGGGTGCAGGCTGTGAAAGTCGCATTTCTCGGTCGTCTGATTTAGGTCAACGTCGTCCATTCGTTGTTAGTTTTGAATTGGAGGTTCAAGTATAGAACTTTCCTTTTATCAACTAATTCAATTTCTTTTATTTTGTGGATAGTTCTTTCGGTAATTGTTTGACTTTGGTTGAGATAAACAATACTAGTGTATAAGTGCTTCCACGGTCTTTTGTTTCGTTCACATTATCCCACCTGTGCCAGCTGCTCTGGTATCCACAAGCGCCCGTCTGTTTAGTGAAATCACACCAATACATGTCTAGCTGACTTTGCCGTTAGCCACCAAAGTAAGATAGCGCTCAGAACTTCGCATAGTTGGTGCAGAAGTGACTCGTACAGAACATCTTCACGATATCAATTGTGCTTGTTTGGTAGGGATAAACGCTGGGAACAGGGGGATGGCCAGGGCTATAAAAGTAGGGGGCATCAATGAAGTTGTTTTTGGCCACGCCCTCTACTTCTCTGAAGGTTTGCTACTATTCCACCCCACCCTCCAAATTATTTCCCATTAATTTTAAAGAACTCTCGTGCACCATCTTGGCAACAAGTGGGGGCATTTGCCCCTCCCCCCACATTCCTCCCCGTGCCTACGCCACTTGCTGGAAACTTTTTGCATTCCGCAAGTTTGATATTCAGCCTGAACACTTTCTCTTTGTGCCTCAGTAATTTCCCAGAAACTCCGATGGATCTGTCCAAACCACACAATTTTCTATTATCCGCCACTATGTAACGTCTAGGGTTTTTCAAACTCTCTTCATTTTCTTTGCTGCTTGTTTCCATCGAAAAGCACGATGTGTGAAAATGTTTATATGCTTGTTCGGTTTGATGGGTAACACGTATTTTTTATGAGAAACTAGTTTATAAGAAACGAATACTAGGCCGGTCAAAGAATTAAGAAACTCTAGTACTTTATTCAAGAAAATTAAGAAACTGTACAATATCAATTTGTCTAAAACAGAGTACATTGACTTGCTTCCACTCGTTGGTATGTACGATTTTTGCTTGAAAAAGACTAACTTGTTATTTTGATCTGCTTGGATTATTTTCGTGACGTTGAGCGGTTATATCCACCCAGAAGTGTTCGGATTTCAAACAAAAAGGCGAGTTTCGGTCTCGAAAATAAGAAAATAATTAAGAAACTTTTAGTACTAGAATGCTAAAATTTTGACGTCATATTAATATACTTTTATTACCAGGTGCCGATCCAAGTTTCTGATTAAGAAAAACGTGTAGTACACGCCTTATTTTATAAGAAAGTTGATTTGGCCCAGTACTGAAAACGTTCTTAGTGTTGTCATGATTTTCAGTGTCAAAACTTTCTCAAGACTTTCTTAGCAAAATTTTTCAGTTCCAATGTTTTTTCGCATGCACATTAGTGGAAAGTGAATGTTGTAAATTGGGCAGGGCAGTTGTTAAAGAATGAACTAGTCGTAGAATTTGTATAAATATAATAAGACCTATAATGATAGGATATATTTTCTTATAAGTTTCTTATGTAACTTTAACTCGACGTAACTCTGATAGTAGTTCTTAGCTGAGTAACTCTAAATACGCAAAAGGGCATGGAAAAGAGTGTGCTAAGAACTTCCGGCCGCACAGGGGAAGTGCTCCCTAGAGCTGGGCCCAAACTTCTCAACAGTGAAAAAGCGCCATGTGCACTTGAAATGATGATAAATCTTCATAAAGAACAGGAGTTAAACTGTTACACATACATGATATTTATACACAGATAAATCGAATTGTAGATACCTAAACGCTAATAAACTTTCTTCTCAAAACTCCAGTACTGAACTTTCTTAGCTTTTTTTAGCAGCTGAGTACTACTTTCTTATAAACCACTTTCTTGTTTAAAAACGTGTATTCTTATTTTTGAATAATTCGTGTTGTTGTTTACTGTAGTGGCGTTTGATTCAATTACAGAAAAAAACCCCTAGCAGCTATCGGATACTGCCTTTAATTAGGTAATTGTGCTGAGTATTATCCCACCTGGCCTAGGCTTGAGATGTACACTCTTTTTATAAGAACCAGTAAATGGAAGTTCAGGCTGGCTGTTCTTAATTTGTCCCAAATCTTGAGGCTGAATTATTATAAATTTGTTCGTGAAGTAGAAGCGTGTAGGCCAATTATAAATGCATAGAAAGACAATATACAAGACAACATTGGATGGTTTCATTGATGAGAGGCAGATGTCACAACCAAGTTGATCTCTCTTGCATATTGATGTTTTTAATTGAAAAAAATTATAAACAGACAGTGTTAGCATAGTATCTAGTTTCGCTGGGAGCAACTGATGTGAGAAAACCAAGGAAAGAAAGTGTGATGGCTGTAAATTCTCCTCAGGTTGACAAGGAAAAGACCTTTATATCCATTTGTTGGTGGAAAGCTTCTGCATCGTTTTCCAGAAATATATTTTACGACAAGACTCCAGGATCAGTCTAGGTCTTAATTTAAAAAGAAAGTATGTTAGTAGATTTGTTGACTGTCATATGCAGAAGCCATTATATTTTAGGATGCCTTACTGAATTTCACTGGAAACAAATCTTTTAGTATCGTTTCTTCATTTTCCCATCTTGGGTCGTTTAGTATTTTGATTGTTGATAGCTGCAGCCGAATTTTCTTGCAATTCTAGAAATTATTATTTTGCATTCTAGTGCGACAAGTTGGGAGCCAGCTCTTGAAGAGCAGATGTGCAAAGATGCTATTCATCCAAATATTTTGAAGGGAACAAATTTCAATTCACTTGAACCCGAACAAAGGGTAAGCTTCCTGTTATTACTATTGTGGTATATTCGTAAAGTCCTAATTAAAATTTCGATATATTTATCAGTTTGTTTTCGTTGTTATGCCAGAGTCTGAAGGGGGCTGTTTTACTTCATGAGGATTTGCTATCAACGTGGCGACCAAAGAGTGAATCTTATCTTGCATAATTATCTACTTCTGCGAACGATTAGAGTTATTTTCAACCCTCTCGCCCCCCTCAACTTAATATGCATTATTTGCGATCGCTTCATGATTTTGCTTCAACTTTTCATAGTACTCCCCCCTAGCTGCTCCTTTATATATGCACCCGTGTTAAGTACCATCGTTAGTACTTCTTTAGACCCGTTGATGCTTGTCGCAAGCATCGAGCTCCTCCATGCGATGGATGACAATTTTCACAAACCACGGCTTATGTATCAATAGCTACGTGCAGCTCAGGACTCCTTTGGCCGTAGAATATTGCATACAGCGCCAAGAATTCTCGTCTATTGACTTTGAATAGTCTGTGAGACGCTGTACAGCGATTTGATTTATGTGACCTCAGCTTACTTAAATGCCAATATCGCTCGTTATTGATATTCAATTTTAGTTTCTTCATATGCAGTGAAAGGATTTTTTTAAGCGCTTTAATATCTTTGTTGGTTTCTATTTCAATCACACCGCCCACACGTTCGTTAAGTAATCTCGTCTTGCTTAGTATTTGACGGGTTGTTTTCCCCAAACCCGACGTACAACATACCATACCTATGGCTTTTTAATATTCAGTATAAACAGTAATAATGGCAATTTTAAGGGAATTGCTTTTGCAGTAAAGCCGCGGCTCTTCGACATATTATATTTATAGTCCACGAAGACCCCAGTTGTTTTTCATCCTTATTATACCGAAGTGGACTCCACCTATAATATAGATTCATGCTATTTTAATAGTAGCCGCAATATAAGTAATGATATTTTCCAGATTATATTTTCCTATTTTTTGATTCTACCTTCTCCGCACAGTCCCCTTATTTTAATTTTATCAATCATTCACTTGCTAAAGTAGTAAATGCGCAATTTTATCCCTGAATTGTGATATGGAGTATTTTGTCTATTGAAGATTAGCTTCCATTGTTTTGTTGAAAGTTATTATTCTTTATCGTATTTTGTCCATAGAAGCCACCTGACATTTAAATTGCGTGAGTATATATACTTTTGTTAACTTTATGTAACTACCAGTTATAAATTACCCTGGCTGTTATCTTTCAGCTCCAGCTGCTGAAAATCGTTGTTGACTTGATTCGCAATTCGAAAGACCACGAGCTTTTAGAATTTGGAAGAAACTTGAAAAGCAAAAGTTTGGTATGCTATTTTGTTGAATTTCTTGAATTTAACACCAGTATCTTTATATTATTTACTTGTGAATCCTGATAAGTTGCTGTGTACTGTAGCTTGACCCTTCTTATCCGGCATGAAATCGTACCGCTTTCAAATGTTTGCACAGAAAGGTCTTGCACTGCATTCATATTGTGCTGCTAGCAGAATCGTTTCTTTCATACCGGATACAAAAGCGCTTCATTGTAAACAGGAAGACAAAATGGGATTATTTTTTCATTTCGTGCAGTAGAGTATAAAACTGGGTCATCGTCCTGTTATTGTGAGGCCTCTTTATAAGTTCAATGGTCATTAAAAATTTGCTATTCAAGACGCTGCCTTCAATTTTGTACGTTTTCATGCGATGCCTTCAATTTTGTACGTTTTCATACGAAAACGGTATGGAAATGTTTCGTTTTGGCCTACCGTTTACACTGTACCGTTTTCCTATCCGGCATCAAATAGATACGATTTCATAAGAAAGCACTGTACAGTTGGCACTATACCGTTTTCAAGCGAAAAGTTTCCATGCTGTTTTCGTATGAAAACGGTGTATTGTAAACGGGGCCTAGATGATTATGCATCCATGTGATAAACTGTTGCTGGGGGTTTTGTTCATTGAGTTAGCTTTAATTATTTTCACCGCATGAAATCCTATTTTAGCGTTTCAAAGCTGTTGGCAAGGACAAAGATGAAAACAAATATTGGACTTTTGGAAGTAAGTGATCATTTGAAAGTAGTTGAAGAATTTATCCGTCTGAACAGCTCCCAATTTTTGACACCGACATGTTCATGTCGGATTATAGTACAATTAAATAAATATATGGTGTCCAAATGAGCGTGTAAAGTAGAGCTTTTATTTCTGGTCACTTCATTCAGAATTAGTTCATCAGGTTTTTCATCTGAGTCTCACTTTTCGATGAGTGGTTCTTCTTACCAATGTATTGACCAGATCCCGTGGGTTGTAGCTCAAATTGTATTCCGGTAGCTTCATACCTTAGGAAGGTTTGATAAAGCCACAATTTTTAACACACATAGACACTTAAAAATTGAATCTCAAACTTTTCGTTGTGTTTCGGCAACCTCCTCAGTGAAAGTTACTGAGTTTCATTAGGTTCATTTGGTGAGAATGCCCAACTGAAACATAAACGGAAACAAGAAAGATTATGATCTGATACGGCTATGGAATATTTTATCATGTTTCACAATATTGCAATTCCAGAATGAAGGTCAAGTTTCAGAATGTATTCGTCAATCTTCTGGAAGCACTTTGATTTCGATCTTTGGTTATTGTAACCCTTAAAAGTCATTAATGTTTTCTTATCAATACTCAATCATTTACAATGACAACAACAAAGGACGATACTACGGGGAGTAAGTTAATAATTACCTATCCCTTGGCCATTTCATAGAGGGGAGCGTTTGAAAGGTATGTACACTCTCAAGGTCGGGTAAAGGAGAACGGGAGAGTAAAAAAGGACGAAACAAACTGATCGAGGGAAAACTTCACACACTCATTAATATTGTTGGGCCTCTGAACCTGAAGATTTTCTCCGCACAATTTTCGTGCTAATTGTATTGAAATTCAAGCAAATACACAGTATGAGAGGTGAAGAGAATCCGGATCTTGCGGTTATTTCGATTCAATCTGTACGATTAATGTAGATTAGATCTGGGCAACTTCAGGCGGAATCTACAAATGACGTGTAATCCGTTAATTCAGTCGATTAGATTTCTCTGGGATTTTTATTCCATTAACTAGATCTCTCTTTGTCTTTATCACTTGGGTTTGTTCAGTCCCTTGATAGTCGTAAACTCCAAAGTGTTGTCAGACTCAGTTTGTCCATGAGGCTTTGAGAACTGTGAAGTTTAACGCCAGTTATTGCGAATGTTATTTTGTACATAAACAGCATAATGTAATCCTACTGTTTGAAATCGCCCATCAAACCTACTTGAGAACCTCCTACTTTTGTGAAATACTTTACCATAGTTACATTTCAAGATATTCGAGAAGTGATGCTTTGAAATTTATTTGACTGCATTGCATTCAAATGTTTGAATGTATTTTTTGTTCCACAAAAAACCTTGCGATGTAGATATAATGTTTTTGTTGCCGAAGCCGTACCTTAAATCCTCAAATTGGCCCCCTCGGATAAGCCCCCACCCTAGAACTACAAATTTGTAATAA
Source organism: Cassiopea andromeda (assembly GCA_018155075.1). Taxonomy (NCBI): domain Eukaryota; kingdom Metazoa; phylum Cnidaria; class Scyphozoa; order Rhizostomeae; family Cassiopeidae; genus Cassiopea; species Cassiopea andromeda. The sequence continues at coordinate 266,295 of WIPJ01000164.1, forward strand.
GCCCCCCTCAGATAGGCTCCCAGGTAAGCATGTGACTGTGGCTATTTGAGACTTTTTTAGTGCTTAATAGAGTTACGAAAGAAAAAGCAGCCACTAAACAACGAAAGATTGTATGTCCTGTAGAACACACCCTATTGCCTGCATTTGTAGTATCAAAAAGTAGCTTATTGGTAGGACAATTTCAAATGGAATATGACCAACTACCAGAAATATGCTTTTTTAGCCCCCCCTCCATCAAATAAGCCCCCATGCAAAAATCCAAAAAGTAGTTAGGCCCATGGGGCTTATACGATGGTTTACGTTATTGTAACTCTACTTCTTGCATAACAGTAGCAGCCGTATTTAGTTACAAATTCATTCAATTTCGATCATTGTTGTGTTTCTAGGTTCAAGACTGTTCAGAGAGTTCTCAAAGCCTAATTCCAAACGGTAATTTCATTCGTCTGCTTACCTTCCTGATATGGCATTTTTTGATTGGACTAATTTTGTTTAAACAATTCATATGCACGGTTTATCTGATTCAGTTTCCTCGCCACTTTCTTTTGCTTGTTGAACTCATTGTACACAGAGTAGACAGCTTTTATACGAATTCCCAGTCAGTCCAAGCTGTTATCAGCAAGTCGGCAAATCGAAGAATTACGTTTATATAAACTGCGGCACAAAGTATGATGAATGACAACAAAATCTGTTAACCAGTGGGTGTCTTGCTTTCTTTAGCCATCGTAGAAACGACGTAGAACGAGTCAGAGAAATTCTTTCAATTCCTCAAGCCGTCAACCTGGATTGAAACCCATTTCCTTTATCGACCTAATTTCTGTTTAATTTTTAATGCCTGTGTTGTTTTAATCCCTGCGATAGAAGGAACGAGCTTATAAGAAACCCACATCTAGAAGGCCATAATATTTTTAAAAACGTATACTGCTAAAGGAAATATCCCTGAAGAGCTTTTCACTTTAGAAAAAGTTTATAACTGTAAGCAATCAAGCATTAGAAGGCCAGCTCCTTTCACTTGCAGCCAAAATTCGCATGGATATATTTGGAAAGCTTCTTTCCTACCTTCTTTGTGCTTTTTGTCTTGAGTTCTTGCCAAAATTAAAAGGCAAATTCAGAGTTTCTGTTTTTCTTGTATCCTTACCATTTTTATGTCGCTAAATGTGCAGTGAAAATTAAAGAATTATTAGCAAACTTTTAGTGCTACAACTTAATAATTAGAGGTTGAAGAATAAGGAACTTTTTGGAACTAGGCCTTGAGCTAGGTTACTACCAAACAGCGCGTATTTGATTTAATTTTAGATGGTTTTTGTTTTACTTTTGAGCGCTGTTTTTTCATGTTCTGTTATAGATTCGAACCAGTTTGCACTACTCCAAGTGAATGGGAAGGATTCATACTGTGAGTATATGCATGAATTATCCTCATCTGAGATCTGAGCCTTGTTTTGCTAAACATGATCCACTGCTCCCCCTACTGTAAAGGTCTCCCCGTTGGTGACAATTACTCTCAGTATCCTGGATATTATCGCGTTCATGGTTTTGATAATTTGGGATAACCTTGTCTAAAGCAAAATGTTGACTAACATGAGCATATCAAACTAAAACACCTGCCCTTTGTGGCTTGACGTATTCACGTCGTTGCTGTGTAGGGGGGATGTAACTTGTTTACCATGTTCCATGTTCAATACGCATTATTGGTGGCCGCAAATACCGCCATTCACCATTCACACAATCGAGGTTTGCTTCGGTATGATATGTTACGAGACGCATCTCCAATCTCGCTTAGGACACTCAGACCATCTCCTCACAAGAACGAAAAAGAATTACACAAGTCATTGAAGCATGTTTGGGGCAAAATTAAGGACCACATGCAACTGGCGCAACTGAAGATGAAAGGTCACCTGGAACTTAGTCAAATGGCTGTCAAAGAGCATTTCGAGGTGAGTTTTGCGTTTTTTTTCTGTGAAAGTAGTTCCTAGCATTTTTCTTTTGAAGGATTTCTACAGTTTATCTTTGCACACTTTAAACAAATTCTTATGTTTGTTGTGTTGGAAGGAGCATTTCTCAATCTTGCATGTTCTCTTCACCATCATATAATAGGCAATATTCCTGATGTTGGTAGTTTTTGGTTAGGTGGGGAGGAACTTCAGTAGTTGAAGAGTAAGAAACAATTTGGATTGGATTAAATTATCTACTTGTCCATGTATTATGAGGATTGCTTTCGCTAGGCCCTTGAGCTATGGTGCTGCATGTATGATTTGATATGATGAAATATCCTTTATACACGATTCTACCTTTATACACGATTCTACCCTGTAGCTTATTTCATCTTTATATCGATAATGTAACCTCTTGGAATAAACTGCTTTCTCCTACACGCAATTTCCTATTTCTGTTCTCATGTACCGACCGTCTATTGCCCTTCTGCTACTATTGAAGTACCAGATTGCTCTTATCTATGTGTTTCCATTTAGTTGATTCCCTTAGCTTGAACTGTGCTTTTCTTTTCAGTTATTTATTTCAGTCCTATTAATACTTTCCATCCCTCGTGGTGTTCTCCATCCGGAGTTCTTGAACGCCCTGCTGAATCTTGCAGACATTTACAACAGACTTATTATATTTTTCATTCTGCCGCAATTGTTTGTATTATTTCTCTTTTCGATAAATATAGCCCTTCAGCTCTTTTAATTAACATTTATTTGTCTTTCGTATTATTCATGGTTAGCACTGACATAATTCTCGGCATTTTCCTAAGCTCTAGCTTCGTAGATTATTGGTTTTTGTCTGCAGATCAAACATGAAAATCAGAGATTTTGAGTAATTCGGGGATAAAAACTGCGTTTGTCTAATTACGTTTTCAGTTTTGTTTACTTTTCCTCTGCCCTCTTTTATTAGAGCGCCTGATTATTTTTTCTCGCTCAATTTTGGTTTGTGGTAGCCGAGGCATTGACCGCAGTGCTAGTAGCATTACAGGTGTTGATTAAATGCCACCTGCATAACAATGTTCCCAGTACATATGCGCCATCGCTGCTATACTTCACAGGCGTCATTGCACTGATAGGGCAAAACCGCAAACCTCATTTCACAAACCTCATTTCTCCCGTGAAAAATACACGTTTTTTACTTTGTAAGAAAGTTTTGTTGGCCCAGTACTGGCATTTTCTTAAATGACTCCAGTATCAAAACTTCTAAAGATTTTCTTAGCAAAGTTTTTGAGTTCCAAGATTTTGCACATGCATATTGGTGAAAAGTGAAAGGCTTCATTACACATGAAATGATGATAGAGCTTAATAGTTAGCAAAAGTTAAACTGCTAGAGGACAGCCAAAATAACATACATGATATTTTATGCACAAATAAATCAGATTTTTAATGCATATGTACTAATAAACTTTATTATATTTCAAAAATCCACTACGGAAGTTTCTTAAATTTTTGAGCAGTCGCGTAAGTTACTTTCTTATAAGCCACTTTCTTATGAATAAACAAATGTATAGTCCTTATATATGCTGTTGGGGTAACAGTTGAAAGTAAGTCCTAGCATTATGAAGACAGCTTCGGTAATAATTTGCTATTGGATTTTAATGCAAAGAATTAGGTTTCTGAGTTTGTTCGTTTCATTACGAATATTGAAATCATAACTTGTAATTCGATCCTCGCTCAAAATAAGGATCACTGTTTTTCGTTTCTCTGCTTCATACTTTTGTACTACAATTTCAGACTTAGTGATTGAATTTTATCGAATCATTATTCTGGATTTGTACTGTGTTAATTGATTTTGGCGTAGTCTCAAAGGGCAATCTCAATTCTGTCACACTTTTTTGGACAAGACATGAAAAATTCTGAAATTACTGACGCACACCTGGAAGTGAAGTGAACACTTTGTTACTTCTTTCCATGAAGTAAGTGAAAGCACATAACTGTTCGTATGATTTTGGGATTCTAACATTTTCTCACTTCAATACCTACTTCACTTATCTATTTGCGTCTGTTGATACCTTGCTACCGTGACGTACTATGTTCCACTGTTATTGGCAGGGTTTTTCCACGTTTGTGACTTTTTCACGCAGCACATGCACACAGCAAAACATGTTTTCTGAACATGCACTTAGCGTATTTATTTGTTGTCCAGTTCCTTCTTATCAGGTAGTTTGCTGTCCTATTCCATGTCATAATTACCAATATAGCCTTCTGTTTGTCTCATACGAATCTTTGAAGCTTGGCATTGGAATAGAGCATATTTTTCTTCAATTTTGTGCTCTTTAAAGAGAAGTTAATGTTGAGATCGTTGGACGATGCTAATATACCAGGTCCTTGTATTTAGTTGATCAATACTTCGCGCGGGTACTCGGCTCGCCGGGGCGATTATCACCTGCAGATTTTTGTTATGGTTCATGAACTTCATTTAATTATATCTGAAACACTTTAGGCACTTCGTAAATTTGATAGCCAAACACATTAGTTAGCGATGAAGCGATATCGGTATCTTGATTTTTTGGTGTGTTCTTCAAGTTCTGTCGCGCGCCCGAGCACTCATCCAGTGAGACGAGAGTGAGTCGACGCTGGGCATCAGAAAATTGTTCACAAGGCTTTGAAAATTAGGCTCCGTTTTGACAGTAGTAAATAACTGAAGATGTGAAGAACCTAGTTATTACTATCAGTAACGAGAGATTGTTTTCTGAAATCATCTGAAGTTGTGCCTTTAGTTTGCTATATTTGGGTAAGTTGTGCGTTTACCAGTTCAAATTTGTTTTGTTTACTTCATCATAAATAACCAATCATTAATATAAGAAGTTAGCAAAGTTCAATGTGGTGTTTCATTGTGTCCATACAATCCAAGTCGAATTTTGATCTTTCACCACCAGTAATAGATAACCATTCGTTCAAAGCTTAAAATTGAATTAAAGTCGATTAACCTTACTTTATATGAATTCATATAATAGTTAATAGGTCTAGTTTTCCAGCAAATAAACTTCAATATCTGCTCAATTCATATTTATTTTTAACTCCAAGTTTCATCTATTTCGTCCATCACAAGCCGAGCTTTTGGGATATGAATGTGTTTAAGCTAAGTTTTTTTCGTTCGTCTGCTAAAACATTACCTTTTATATACGTATTTGATATAAGAACGTCTAATTGTTCGCTGAGCCTCAATATTCTTAATTTTTTTCGGTTTTGAGGCTTAGATAATTCTTAAATTATTCTTAAATAATTCTTAAACATCGAAAGTGTAACTACACCTGAAAATCAAAGGATTATATTCAAATCCTTGTTTATGTCCTTAATTCATCGTAAAGCAGAATAGAAGTTGAACAGAATAACAGACATCGTATCGATAGTGAAAAAGTTAGTCTACAAGCAGAACTATAGCTCAAATACACAAAAATTTTAATTCGTGATGAACTTGAGCCTTGCATTATTCTTGAAATGTTCTTAAATTTCAGCGATTCTGAGCCTGAATATTCATATAGGCTTTACTTTCATAAAAAGAAGTGTGTATGACGTTCGTTGCTTCCCATGCTATATTTAGAGACGAAAGCTATGTAGAAACTTCTACCTTAAGTACTAACATCGCACTATTAAAGTCATTTTTAAATTTGAATATTGCAACTGAATATCTCATGTGTAGTTATTTTGCACTCAATTTCCGAGATAAATTTACTGTTGGGAGTGCCTCCAATATTTCTCTGAAACTTCCATCATTTAATATTTTTAATGCTTCCATGGAAATAGCTAGAAGTCAAGTTGTGCCTTCATATTTTTATTGTCAAGCTGCTCGATAATATTCACAGAATTGTGAGTTTGCAATAGCTTGCAATTGCATTGTTTGGTAAAACTATGAAGGAAATTGCTTCCTCTCGGTGTGTTTAGCTAATGTCGCCTCCATTCCATCTTACTTCAAGGCCTCAAGACTCTTGTCTTTTTTCTTTTTATAGATTTCTCTGCATGCTGGCCTATTCTGATGGTCAGCTGTCTTGCTTTTTAAATAGTTTGTCGTAATTTGCGGGGAATATATTAACTCACTCTCTCAGTGTGGCAGCCATCATCGCTTCTACTTCGTTCACTTGATTTCTCAAATCACATTGCAGAAACAATATTAGCCTCAGAGTTTGCCCGACTGTTTTGTTCTACGTCGTACTCAGCACACTCTCTTTTTGTACGAGCAGAATTTATAAGAATATTGAGGCGCAAAATCGCTGAAATTTAGGAATAATTTTGGAATAATGCGAGACTCAAGCTTCATCAAAACATGAAACAAGAATTTTTTTGTATCCTAGTTATAATATTGCTGTTAGATGTACTTATCCATTATCCATGCAAAGTATAAACTCTTGCTTAGTTTCATGATGTAGTAAAACATCAACAAAGATTGGAATATAACATCAACAAAGATTGGAATATATTTCTTAAATTTTTAGGGTTAGTTACACCTTTGGTATTTAAGAATAATTTAAGAATAATTCTATGCTTAAAATCAGAAAAATTGAAGAATATTGAGGCTCGGAAAAATTAGGTATTCTTGTAAAATATACTGTTAAGTAGTACATTGATGCATAGGCAGGTCATTCTGATATTATTAAGATTTTGCTGATATGCTTGCATGTGTAGAGACGTGGTTGCTTCTAGTGTCACTGATTCGCTTGTTTTAGTGGGGCAGTGTGACCATTCATGATACGTATTTAGCTGTCAGTGTTTTCTGAAGCGTCGTATTAGAGGATTAGTTTGCCCTAAGTGCCTCATCGTCTTCTGCTGGTCAGGAAATTTCTCTTTTAAGTTTTAAGGGTCCGAGTCAGTGTTGGTGATAGTGAATACTGCAGAAAGACCTTTCCAACCTTATCAAGAATTGTTTTGCATTTGGAGCTGGCATAATTGAGTTGTGCATTGGCGAGGCTTTGAGTTTGCGTGCTAGCATCCTAGATATTTTTCAAGAGAGCCATACAATTTGTCTATTGTTGTTGAAGATGTTGATGATAGTGAATGTTGTAGAAAGACCAGTCCAACTTTCTCCAGAATTATTTTACATTTGGGGGTTACATAACTGAGTTCTATAGTGACGAGGTTGTGAGTTTGCTTGCTAACATCGTAATTGGCTTTCGAGAGAACCATACAAGTTGTGTAATGTTGTTGAAGATGCTCTTTGTATAAAGAGCCGCGTAGGGCCTGTAAGCATCTGGTTAAACAGCGCTAAAATGGTGACAAAAGCAATGTTAGGCAAAGTCAATACAAGCATTGGAGACAAGTGGTAAATCAAATACGAAACTGCTGATTATTACTGCACTAAGCCATATAATTTGTTTTCTTTGATTGAAAAGGACTGTCTTCATCAGTTGATATTTGAGCATTTTTGATTGCTGGTTGTACTGGAGTAGTATTACAAATCTTGAATAGCCTACCAGTAAATATAGGACACAATGTGCTGTTGAATGTTGAGTTGAAGGTCACTAGTCGAAGTAGTATCAGGAGGAACCATAGTGGCAATCTTCACCGACTTCGCATATTTAGACAATATTCTTTCCGTGCTACATTGAGAGCTTCTACAGAGGGTGCAATGGTTAATCTTTGCCCATGTTGATAGCTTTAGATATTACAAATGCTTGGAGACAATTAATGTTTGTACTTTTCAATGCTCTTTTACGCTAGTGACCTTTAAACTTCCTTGAACTATAAATCACATCACTTTAATTTCTGTTCTTCTGATTTTTTAAGTTAGCTGCCAGCTCACTTAAATTATTGATCAAGTAGGACCGTTTGACAAAGTCTAAAATTTTACTACGAATCTCCATAAAATTTTCCAGATTTATAGTGGTCGAAAATACTTTAAGTCATAGCATTGAAAGTTTAATGACAGTCATTTCAGCTTGGATTTTTAAAATGTCTTGTTGTGTTGGATTTTCTCTTATCATCAAGAAAGTGTTTAGCATGATCATTGAACGATATAAAGACGTTTGTTTGGGTTTTCATTAGTCTTTTGAATATCTTAGTTTCTGTCTCAATTTATGGTTAGAACAATTGGACTTATTCATGATTTCACGATGTTTACAGTAATTAGCCTACCTGTGTCGCAGCGTAAAATACATCATACGCAGCGACTACCCTCTCTTAACAGGAGTGCACTTTATCTAGACTTGATAAATTGAATAGAGTATGGAAAGCTGCAATGCTACGTAACATCCAACGGTCCTGACAAACGTGTTCGAAAGACAATAGCGTGTTACAATCCCTTTTGTTATTCTATTCAACAGCTAATAGTACAGGTGGTGTTCTGTGGATTTTCAATTTCGAGCAAGGATAAGGAGTCTTTATTGGCCTATGAGAAAATAAACTATTAATTATTTATAATTTATGCTAATGTTTTATTTATCATTTGGTGTTGAAGGCTGAATTGTCGGCCAATTCATTGAGTTAAGGCCATTTCAAACGCCTGAAAATGGAAACACCAGCTTCTATTGTCATCGCACTATCTCTACAGATAATATACAGGGAGCACCTTGCCAGCGTGTTTGCATTGTTAGCCAGAGTCTAGGCGAACGTTTGATTGCCCTTCAAACCTTGTTTGGCAACCAGGATAATCGTACTCTTTGCGTTTTAGTTTTCCAGGGGGTAGTGTTATAGTAAAGAGCGCCATAGTTTCGGGAACTTAGTCCAAATTTCACCTCGCTTGCTATATGCGTTTAAACGTATTATCAAGAAGCTTCGACCCTTTTCCAAGCATTTTTTGTGCATATTTTCTAGCTTGGTATTTGTTTTGCTGTTTTTCTTTTATATGGACTGCGTGCACATGAGCTTTCTATCTAGGCAGAACATTTTCTCATGGCATTGGAAATGAAATGGTTATGCCAAATTATGTGGATAGGAGTTGTTTACTATTTTCCATGTCATTTAATTACTAACCTTTATTTTTTTAATTCTTCTAGCTTCAATTTCTTTAATGCTCTGTATTTTGCGTTGTGCTTTACTCTGCCCTTATTTCTTTGTAGTTAAAGAGACATGCAGAGGCAATCGAAGCTCTTGAATCAAACTACGAAAACACGAAGATGACCAATAATGGCAAATTTGCAAAGAAAACAAAACAAAGTTTGAATGTAAGTGCCTTTAACTACCACAAAATGGTAGTTTTTTCCTTATGGAAGTATGCACCTATGGAAATCTCCAACGAATATTGCGTAATACAAGGGTATTATTACTTCATGTATTTTTTCTACAGGCGGTCCTATTAGTACTCGCATTCTCTCATCTACTCCTTCGAAATAGAAGATTTTTCACCAGGATGCCTTTAATCTCTTGTAAGCATAAGCAGTTACAATCTCGTGTGCAGCTTGCTATGAATATATCACCTTCAACGTTTCTGCCAACTGGTAACTTTCACGCAGTGATAAATTTGAACCATTTGATGCTGCATTAGAGTTTGTACTGTTCTTTTATGTATTTTTGATCAAATCTATTGCTGATTATATGGTGCTGCTCTATTAGGATGGTATTGTCACGCCCGTGTTGAGTAATAGTCACGTTCTATCGAATGGGCCTGAGCAAGGCATGTTTGTTAAGAAGAAGAAGAAGAAGAATAAGCCGAAGATTAAAACGGAAGAGGTTTCTTGCATTTATTTCACTTATTTTTTGCCAACAACTAGCATATACGTTTTTTCAGAGTGTCTGCCATGTCAGAGAAGTCAGTAAAACTCCAGGTAGATCTGATCCCTCATAAATATGTCAGAGAAATTTGGTCCTTTTTGCAATGTCAGGGAATGTTAACCGTTTGACTGACATCCAAGAATAATCTTAATTTAATTATATAAAATGATGTTTGGGTAGTGTTAATTTTGTTGGTGAATATTTCTTTAACTCCGCACACCTATCACGTGTTGGTTTTTCATCACATCGTCTACATCATGTGATTCAGTTTAAGTTAGCATAACAAATTTTGGTTATTGTCCTTAATTTACACTTTTATTTGTTTCTTTTGCGAGTATTTTTAACACCTTAGCAACTTAAATTAGCAGTGTTTTATTGCTTTGAGATTGCATATAAGAGAAAAATTATAACCAGAATACGTTATTTTTGCATCCCATTTTGATAAACACGGCTTTGCCAACGCTCCGAGATGTTTAACCTCTATAATTGACAGAGCAGAGATCAATTGCATTCAAATGCCCAGTTTTTAAAAATATCGAAAGTATGTTATTACAGATGGACTAAGAAAGAGAAAGATATGCGCGTTAATTGCAGAAGGGATTGCACATTCTAGGTCACTGTCAAGTGTGATGACGGAACGATGGCATTGTCTGAAAGTGTTTTTATATCATGCATCCAGAGTGGCCAGAGTGCAGGCCTCATTAAAATTACTTTGTGCCTGCGAGCGGCGCTCGCACAGATTAATGAGTTCTGGCATAGAGGGGGAGGGGGTTTAAAGTGGAGAGTATGGTTGGACATAAAAGCTTCATAAGAAGGGCACAGTTAAGTACGAATCTGCTCCGTTATAGGATAGATTTCTGGAATGATCTAATAGACGAGATTAAAGGATTTCAAAAGAGTTCTTTTCATCAAATGCATAAAACAATTGAAGCACAACATGGTCATTTTCGTAATGTTATAAATCAAATAGATGAGAGCTACAGTAGAAACCCGGATAGAAGAACCTCGACGCTGAAATTTCGTTGAATGAATCCCCTAAATAAGAACCCCAAAGAGGCTGAAATGGGGATGGTTCTTATATATTGGATTTCATGCTGTAAATTTCAAAATTCATGGGTAGAAGCGTTTATAGGCTGTCTGCGCTTTTCGAATTGCACAGCGTATGACAAGATTGATATTCAAGAATACTGACTTTGAAGTGCTCTCGAGAATCGTGAATAATTCTTGTGCTGAAAATGTGTAAAAACATGCAAAGCATGTGGTGTATATAAGAACCTTGTTAAGAACCTTACAGGCTGCAATTGAGAATACCAACCAATTACTTGACAACCTATCCAGGCTGCGCAGGAGGAGCCTAGGTTCTGTCATGCCTGCTTCTAATGTCCTGTTTTTCTTGTATAGTTTTCTTTATTTTGCTGGAGTTTTAACTTTCGATATATATATATATATATATGTATGTATGTATGTATGTATGTATGTATGTATTATTTTTATAGGTGTCATGTAATTAGTTCTTAGGTTTTATACAGTGCAGTTTGTAAAGCAGTTTCCTAGCAATTGTACACTTAACCTTGTATAAAGAATTCGGAAGGAAATGAAGTAGATCTGTAGCTAGAATGTACTCCATTGCACCGAGTTTCCACTTTTCTGCCTCTATGAAGTCTTGTTTCTATTTCTTGTAGCAGAATCACTTCTTGAAACCAAGCAAGCCAAAAGCCAAATTGAGTAGGAGCGACAGTTCTTCTTCATACAGCGATGGTCCTGCAACAAAGAAACCGAAGCTCCAAGAAGACCAGGTAAGATTACAAACTACTTGATATTATTTTTCATTATGGGAATGTCTTTTTAGTTATTTTTGAAGAAGTTTTGAAGCGAATTCTCAATAGTTCTCATTCCCTTCATTGTTCCATGCATCCTCTATGACTTGCTGTACTGGCAGAATTCCTTATTGACAGATACGCCTCTCAAATTTTCATACAGAAACCAAAAGTCATTGAGCAAAAGAACAGCGATGAAGATGATATTTCTGAGGAGTTACGACGTAAGATTGAAAATGACGACCCAGGCATCGACCTGAGTATCTTCAAACCCCCAGAAAAGCGTAAATGTGTCCTGGAATTGGAAAAGAGAAAGGGGAAAACATGGTACGAGGCAGATGATGATGCAAGTGATGAAGATCTCCATGCAGAAGAGTGTAAGCACCTTTTGTTAACATATGCTAACTCGCCATTAGGGCCTAAAGTTGTTGTTGACTTGTTGATGGAGAACCGCCGATTTTTCCAGTTTGACCCATCTTTGAAATTAGTTTTAGCTTTTGATTTCAATTTCTAATTTGATGTTATCGGCCTTGGGTACTCACAGACACTTTGGCCATTTCAAAATAACCAGTTGAATGCCAATTATCCGTATTTTTTGGCTTTCGAATGGTAGGAAGTTTAGCCATTGAATGCTGTTATCAGTGTTCGTACGAGTTTTGAGAAGTTATGGAAACTACTAATACCATTTTCCAGAACCTGGATAGTTTTAGAGAAGGAATTTTTTTAAAAATTGGTATAGAGAAGTTTTGGATTATTGTTTGGGAAATTCCACAACATCCTAGAGTAGATATAAATTGGTGTTGTATTAATCACCGGACATGTTATGCTTCTTCGTTTTATAATTTATAATATAAAGCATAATCCACCAAAACAATCATAAAATATAGCATTGAAAGTAGTTATTCTCTATTTTTATTGGGTTTCAAAATGCAAGCGAAAATGTCCTTTATAGTTTTGGAAATTTGGTAGTTTGGAACTTTGGCTTTGGAATAGTTTTCAAAACATTTTTGAAATACCTTTGAAGGAGTTTGTACGAACCCTGTGTTATAGATGTAGGCTCCACTTCAAGATATGTGGTTCTGCTTATCTAAAATTTTAGCTCTTAGTTTTCGATTAGTATGCACATATTCACTATTGCATTTATACCATAAAAGCTCTATTAAACCCAAGGGAGGCTCATTATTTCCTGTAAGATGTAAAAACTCCTGGAAAGTCAATTTTAACAAATACATTTGACATTTGATAGCTCAACTACCCAACCCATTGGGACGCAATTTTTGTCCTCTTCTGCGAAGGGGACGTTTTCCGGTGTTTTAGAGAGTATTTACTTAAAAGTTGTTCTGGGGGCAAGTAGAGAGAGGTACTTGATACTAGCTTTAGTCAGAAAATTATTTACAGTGTTCTTATACTTTCTTTTTCCATTATTTTTGCGCAAAAAGAACTTTCCTAGAAAAGTCATTTACATTAATCCTTTAATCATTCATCATCATTCATTAATAATGTCCTCAGCTTCTTCAGAGTCACCTGGGTCAATTGCTAATCCTGGGACATCTAAAAGAGTTTTTCCTCTGTGACTCCTTCAAAAGGATTAGTATTCTTTAGGCTTCTAAGACGCACATGTAGTTCTTTACATAAACTATTTTCAATGCCCGTGATCTCAACGGAAAATATTCTCCATGCCTCAAGAACT
>WIPJ01000164.1:314452-332057 GCA_018155075.1 Cassiopea andromeda
CACAGAAAAATTCCAACATATGTTCAAAACATGTGTATATTAAAACCCATTGGAGCAGAACTCAAATCAGAAGTTTGAATAAATTATATAAATCCATTACTTATTTCTCAAGGTGCATACAAAACTTTAGTGCAGAAATTTCAAGTGCACAGTTGGACACCTTAAACTTCATTTGTGCACACCTGAGATCTCAGCAAGATGTGCTAGGTCTGCAGTCCTGTCCATAAGCCACTACTTCAAATCGACTGTGCTGATACCCTTCCCAAGAAGGAAGATATACGTAGCCTTGACCCAAGTAAGTAGTAAAGACATTTAATTCGTGCAGCATATCATGCACAATAAAATAATATATGACAAAAATCCATCCTTTCTAAATGCACCTCCTTTCCATGCACTTTGCTCAATGTGACATCAAAAAACAAAGGTTACCAACTTTTGCTACTCAAAAAGCACAGCCATTCAACGCAATTCCTACTAACAGAAAAACGTTTCCTTCTGCTTGAAAAACAACGCAGTACTTTCTCCGTCAAAGCGATATCTAATAACTTTCGTAAGTAAGTTGGTGAGTGGATATAGTATAACAGCCTAAGTTTATGCTGAACAAAAAGAATATTTTCTAAGACAAGTTACCCGTAATAATGGCGGATGACCAGTAAATTTGTATTTCACAATTTCTCGAAATTTATGAACTCTATCAACAATATTTTGTAGGTCCTCAATTTTCACTCCCTGATCTCCTCTACCATAAATTTTTACATCAAGTTCCTTTTTCATAGGTTCATCTTCATTATATTTGCTCTTTACGTATGTATTGCATGGAGTTGTTAAATGAAGCATTCCTGATACAGGAACTTCCAGTTTGTAATGAAATAGCGTATCCGAATATGGCAGTTCATGTCTCCACGATCTCGTGTACTTTGCATTTAAGTAAACAGGCCAAGTGCTGAAACATGAGACACCTAAGTTCTGCAATGCCACTCCGCACATACAGAGCTTCTTTGATAAAAAACGATACCGCAAATACATCTTGCTCACTTATGACTTTAATATTGTTGCAGCTCTCTCTAATCACAGGCTCCTGCCAAACGATATTGGAAAAATGTGAGAGCTGCAGCTTAGCTCATCATCCGCCATAGCTGGCAAAGGTGAATATAAATGTCATTGCGTTTGTGTAGATCTCAGTTTTTCAATTACAAAAGCATAAGAGAAACAAGGCCAACCTGTAAACAATGGCATCGATAAGTAATTGCGAAGGAGCAGCCAGCTCAATGTGATTCCTAACGTGCACTCCCAGAAATGGCGTCGTTTAACGAAGAGCTGCGGAAGGTAGGTAACCCACCTGTTTGCCTTCGTATTACGATACCAATTTTTTGGTTACGTTTTCATCAGATGTTGCAGTACAGCATACTAACCATCTGTACAAGTTGGTATATTCCAATCCGTATGTGAATTGGAATATACTAACAGTTTTGTAAGTGAGTAGGCCTACATAGTTCACACAAGTGATCTTCTAAATAGAAAAGCCAAGTTGTGCTTTATGTCCTATCATTTAGCGATCTTGCATGAAGTCTGCTCGAACCAAAAGATGGTATTGGTGGGCTGTTGTTGGTAGCAAATAAATTCAAATTTGCTACAATGGCTTTTGTACTCTGGGCCATTCCAAGAAAATTTTCTTGAGCAGTGCAGGCCTTACATTTTGTAGGCAAATTTGGGCATGGTTAGTAGAAATGGGGGAATTTTAAATTCAAGGCTTGACAACAAGGTGAGCATGATAGCGACACCAAATTGTAAAATGAGTACATGATTTTTAAGACCATGCCCTTTACAATTGCTTGTAAAGTTGATCAATGCTCTTTGTAGCACCACAATGAAGCCAAAAAAGAGAGGAAAAAGTGGTAACTGTTATGTCTTATCAAAAGAATTGACTCTGTGACATGAAATGAAGTTTTCTACTTTTAGTATTAATAAAACCCCCTTTTTTGCAGCAAAATGTTTGCCATTGAGAAAAAGACCTATGAGGACATGATTTTGGAGCATAGTTGAACATTCTAAAGTAGAAAGTTTCACATTTCACTTCACTGCACTGTTAATAAACCCCAGAGGTGTTCATTCAAGGATGTGTGATGCAAAATCTTTCTCATTTGGGTCTGGGAAAAAGCATACAATTTGAACAGATCAAAGCAAAATGTTCAGAAAATGTACAGTCTAAAGCAGATCTCCTTTTTAGATTTGCCTTTGATTTTGAGAGCACATAGCTAGAAATTCCTTTTGCTCATTCTTTTAAGAACAGTTCTATTTGCTTTATCCTGTATTGCTTTGTTGATGTGTGGGTTTCTAAGTTTGTTATAGTAAGCAGTCCATGCATAGAGACACATAACACAAAAGCCCCAGTGCAAGCTAATAATCTCCCATTTCTACATCACCCCCTTAGGTAGAGCTGTATGTGCCAGATATGAAATTGTTCATATTTTGCATGCACAGGTTTAGCATTGCATGTATAGTACCAAGTATTTCAGAGTTATCACTTGTACAGATAAAGGCAGAAGTATGAATTGATGCCCTTGCACCATTTTCTTGATGGCACAAACTGAATTAATTTAGCAACTTTTGTGATAGTTGAAATTCATCTTATTGCTTACTGCTTGATTTAATTTCATAAAGCTTTAGCATTATATTTCCATAGCTGAACACATTTCCATGTTTGCAATTCAAAATCCTTTTTTATGGTATTGTACCAACACAATAGTTTAGTAAATTTCTTGTTGTTTGTTTTCATTTACTACCAAGGCCTTTCAAGAGTTGCAATCCAAAGTTATAGCAACAACTGCTCAAGTGAAAGTTGCAGAGGCTCAAGTAGTTCAGCTGAGAAGAGTCATTCAACATGCAAAACTGACAGAACTAGAAATTATTCAACTACCAAAAGAAACTAGGACTTATGAACCAGTTGGAAGAATGTGAGTTTCACTTGAGATTTATATAGTTTATGTCTAATTGGTTAGCGTGGTTCAAATTGTTGTTTATTAACAATTACATTTTTCAAGTCAGTCTTGCTTGGTGAGAAAGACAGCACTTACATGAAATAGGAAGATCCTGTTACAGAATTAATAAATCAGTTATAGTCATTTAGTAAATTTGCAATTGGGTATTCTCATTTTAATGGTCAACACTTTGTGCCAAAAGAAGTCATTTTCAGAACTCTTCTTTTTTGGCTAATTTACTGATTACCTGGTTGGTTGCTATGTAAAGAACATATTTTCAAAGTTCTAGAGCTTAACGATGCAAGACTTTTAAGTTGTGAAGGTTAAAATTTGATATTAAGTGCAAAATTTGGTACAATTTCCTTGTTTCATGGTGCAGCATATAACATGTAAAAAAATCTGTTACTACAATATGCATAGCTTCATCTGGTTTCAGTCACTGTTGATAGGCATAGAAACTATACAGGATGTCTACTATATTCTTGATCTCCACTATTTTTCAATTTTTTTCTGGAAGCTGACAACAAATACAAAACTATGACAGTCATACATTCAAGTGGTAGTCACATACTACTCTATCTTCAATGATTTTTTTGTTTATATTAGCTACTTTACCTTTGAATTAAACATAAACCATGTTTTTGACATGAGGAAAAGGATTATCATGAAGAAAAATTAACTTTTGCACTTTTGATACTTTCCGTCATTCCTTGACCATTATCACCATGTGAACATATCTGCCTAGTAACAGGTATATTTCCAGAGTCTGGGGAGGAATTAAAAACAACCAGGCTAAACAGACAAAGGGCCTCAAAATAGTATTCTTTTTGGCAGAGAAAATGTAATAATTTTTCAAAATCAGTGTTGAGAAATGTATTTTAAGACAGATATTAATTACTTTAGAATTTTGATTGCCCTCTGAAATACTGAATGGGCTACAATGCATATCTAAATGATGATTGAGATGGTCACTTAGTTGTCTTTGGCCTCATTTTCACTTTGAAGTTACCATAGAAACAAACAAATGGGCCTAGCTGTCTGTCATAAAGTGACTGTTGAGGTGAAGAGTCTGCAGAATGGGCAAAACAAGTAAAGAGAAAATGGAAAAATGACGAAAGAATAACAGAGAAAAGGAGCGAGAGAAAGATCATATTCGGAAGAGAAAAAAGAAAGATGGAATGACAGAGGAAGAGCTCTCAGAACTAAAGTTAAGAAACAGATTAAATAAACAGAGATCAAGAGCCAATATGTCACGTCAAAAGAAACAGGCTATGAAGGTAAAAGATCGCATCAGGAAAAACAAGGAGAAGGTTGAAGGCAGCCCAACAAATATTGATAAGAAAGATTATTCAACTCCAAGGGTGAGGGAATTCAGAAAAAGAGAAAAGGAAAAAATCATGGTTGTACAACTCCCATTTGGTAAAAAGAAGAGCTTGACAAATTCACAGAGAAAAGGCTTACAGAAAACCAAAGAATTTGTTCAAATGTTACATCCCCAGGAAAACGGGCAAGAATTGTGTCATCAATTGTTGAAAGTGCAAGATCCTCCCCAAGAACAAGGAAAATCCTGGACAGCAGCACAGAACAACAGGAAGAGCACAAGAATGCTAAAAGAGTTATTGAGAAGCTAAAGATACGCAAGGATAATAGTGCTAACGTTGCAAAAAGGCTGATAGTTGGCACAGTTGCAAGTGGAACACCACTTTCTTCCCTCAGATTCTCAAGTGCAAATCTTGGTGTTTCCTTTCGCACTTTAAAGAGGGCATTATATGACCTGGAATCAATAGATAATTTGCAGTTCATAACACATATGAGTAGAAAATGGGACTCATTTGTCTTGACGGACAGTACTCGCAAGCTGGTCCTTGATTTTTATGAAGAAGTTGGCAGGGAATGTCCATATCGAAAATCCACAGTCATGGTGAATGGAGAGAAGAGGCATATTCTTTTCCTTGAAAAAACATTGACTGAATATTTCACTGAGTTTTCATTTTTGCGGTCACGGAATGACGGAAAAGTTCTATGTTGACAATTTCTGCAAGTTTCACACTAAACCTTTCAAAGTTGGGTTTTCTAGAAGATTTTGTGTGTATTTTACAAGGAAAGTATGATACTTTAGTTATATACTTTAGTTTGACTTTTTAAGAACTATTAGTCACTTTGGTCATGGAATGACGGAATTTTAAAGCCAGCAAGTTTTTATACGTAAACATTGTGAAAGTCCTAGATATTAACAGAAAACAAATCTTAAAAAGTATTCCAATGACCAGAGAGTCAATTTTTGGTAAAGTATGTTCCAAGTTATTTTTTGATGATTTTCTGAAGATGTTTATAGCACTTTGTTAAAAATTCTCAAAAAATGTTTCATTGACCATTTAAATGTTTATCATTCATTATTGGCATTTAAATGTTTATCATTCATTATTCGCATTGATGAAGAGTTTGCAAGTTGGTTAATTTTCTCCACAGTTCTAATGTATTATCATATCTTAGCATACACAATTCAAACATACAGTGTTGCTTATTGCAGTGATATGAAGCCTTGAAATTCATTGAATTGCTTGAAAATCACCTGTTTCATCATCATTTTTGGCATTTTTGCAACTTTTCTCCTTAATTTACAAAAAAATATCAACTTTGACTTCTTTGTTAAGCTATATTATGAAAAACATCATGTTTCTGGTTGATTGAAAAGAAAAACATGTTTGCCGGTCAGTTTCTGTTCCTGAAATATTTATTTCTCGGAATGTAGTATGGTGTTGACCATTAAAATGAGAATACCCAATTGTGAATTACAAAAATATTGTAGAACATGGTTATGCTACCATCTATTCATTTTGATGTTCATTGTTTTCTTTGACAAAACCATAGAAGACAAGCCAGTGTAATTTGAGATGAATGCATATACACTTCTTCAACAAATTGATATACTGAGCTAAAATTTTCAGCAAGTGCTTATCTCAATGATAACTAACAAATTACTTAAATTTCATTGAAATCTGAGGGTTCACCTGGGGACCTTGTTGAATTGATGTGGAATGACCCATATGACAGTAAACATTTCAATACTCTGCTAGTGTCATCTTCAGTATAGTGAGGAGAAGCAATTACATCTTTGGTTAAATGCTAAAAGAATGCAAAAGATAAGGAAAAGAGTATTGGAACAGAAACTGAGAGAACTAGAGATTATTCATCTACTAAAGAAACCAGGACTTATGTGCCAATTAGATGAGTATATTTATTTGAAATGCATTAGGCCCTTGCTGGTACCACTCACTTTAGATGATGCAGTTTCTGTGTGAAGACTTGTCAAATACTTTGAAACCTGCTGAATTAAGTATACTTGGCAAATAATGCACTGAGTACAGATTTTGTCGCTTTGGAGTACTTCTCTGATCTGGATTTGTGGTTGTGTTTTAGGTTTGTCTTACAATCAAAGGGTGAAGCCTTAGAAACACTTAAGACCAGAATAAAGCAAGCAGAAGACAAGATTAAAGGGATTGAGGTAAGAAAAATTTAACACAAGTGGATTAGATGAAACCTAAAGCATTTGTATAACATGGCTAGGAGAAAGAGAGATGATAACTTTTGATGAATTTCTGCACTCTTGAAATGCACATTTAATCATGATAAAAGATTCCTTTTTTATATGTCTATAAAAGGAAAAATTGGTATAGTATACCATAAGCTAATGGACACGAGTATTCATATTTGCAATAAATTGAGTTGTTTTATGATATTTGATATAAATTTAACTCTCAAATATCCTTTTTGCAAATAGAAGAATCTAGCTATCTTTGTTCAACTAAGCATACACATTGCCTATGATCTTGGTGTATTGTATGTATGTGTTTACTTGTTTAGATTTCTTGTTGTTATAATGAACATGTAGTGTTTCCATATTATTTAGAAGAGAATCAATAACTTATACTATGCCTTAAGATCTGATCTGTCCTATGTGATGAAAAGGGCACCTGTCTGTAGACATTTTTTTGGCCAAGTTTCTTGTAACAAGGTTTATGCAGGATTTTATAAGCAAATTCAAGAAGTTTTCAAGGACTATTCAAGGACTAAAATAAAAATTTTCAAGTGCAAAATCCATTATGATGATTGTCACACTCATATAGGGTTCATACAATTGGGGAAAATTAGGGAAAAATTTAGAGTTTTAAGGGAAGTCATTCAAAATCAGGACAATCAAAGAAAATCAGGGAACTTTTTCTATAGTCTGGAAAAATCTATGTTTTCCAGACAAAATCAGGAAATCTTTGTTTCTCTTGAATATTTGTGTAACCCAAACTAAAGACTGTACATGATACATTGCTGTATTGATAATTTAGTTAAATAGTAGGGTGTAGAAAGGTCAGACTAAAAGGCTATTGAAATAGTTTTATTTTGAACATGCTTGGAAAAGTTTTCCCTGACTAGGTATCAAAATTGTTTGTAGATATGAAATTTTTTTGGTACTTTGTCAGGGAAGAAACATAGCATTTTAAAATAAATCATGGAAAATGTATATACATTCATCCCATTAGTCAGGAAGAGCTGTAAAATTTATACAGCAAAGCAGGGAACTTTTTGCCACAAAAGCTGTACAAACACTGTCATTGCACATTGGTGAATACATAAGAAGCTCAAATACAGAAAATGAGATATTTCTTGGTACATCATAAGTTTACTTACATGATCTTCCTTAACCAATTTTTGGATATTTCTTTTACGTACTTGTGCATTGTTTATCACTGTGAACAAAGTAAACAGTAAACATTCACAAACTTCAAGGAGTGAAGTCAGTTTTGAAGAAAAATCTTATTTTCAAGGAGTTTTAAGTGCCCTTGATAAAACATTTCAAATTTCAGCACTTTTCAAGGAGTTCAAAGAGCTGCTGCACAAGCCCTGCTGTAAGGATCTCTTGTACTCATTATCACATCATAATCAGTTGTGACTTTGGGTGCATATTTTCTTGTTATACTTGTTTTTACATTGTTTCTGTTTCCAGCATCTTTCTCTGTGTATCTTTCTCTCATCAATATTTTCTCATCATATGCATTTTATGTCCAGGCCAATAAAGAGTACCTGCAAAAAAGTGTTAAAGAACAGGAAAACAGCATCAGAGAAATGCTGCAGCAAAGGAGTTGAGATGCAGTACAGTTTTTTATGGCATTTACAAACAATTATAGGTCAGTTCCAGTTGCCTTTGGAGCTATTTTCAACACCTATATTATAGAGGCAGAAAAATCATGGAAGTTTGTCTAGCTTTTTGCCAGGTTACCAAGTTAAGCTAAAATGGAGTATGTTGATTTAAATGAATGGCACAGTCAGTGGATAACTTTATGCTTCACAGCACTGTGTTTGTCACCCATGGAACCCAGTTGACATAGACATAATTTATTCCATATTTTGTGAGACTCCTTGTTACAGAAAGTTTGTATCATGAATAATGTTTAATTTCAGTAATATTATTTTTGCTTTTAGAGTAATTTCTTTGAGTGTTCTCTCTTCCTATTTTACCAAGCTTGAGTTCCCAGAAATCTAATTGTGTCAGGTTGCCTTGATGATTGATTGATGATTGATATGAGTTTTGTAGATAGATAGATATATTTGGTATTAGTGGCACATATTTCATGATATAAGTGCCTCCATAAGCTAGGTTTTATAGATAAGTCAACATATTGTTTGTTAGTGGCAAATAATTCATGATATAAGTTCATGTATTAATTATTTTTGTGGTATTTGTGGAGAGCTTGAAAGCAGATCAGTTGGTCAAGTGAATCATAGTGTAGATCAGCAGTGTCTTCACAAATGTTTTAGCAAACTGTATCACTTCTAACATTAGTACCAAGGTGTATGTTAGTCTAGGTACCTTGCTGCTTGGTGAAATCTTGGTTGGCCTTGATGAAATCTCTAATTGAATTAAATTGCCATAAATCCATGTTTTTTATATGAAAGTGGTGATGCATAGGAAAGCCATTCTTTATTATTCAATAAGTGAAGAAAGCTCAGAACTGGACTTTAGAGATCCAAGAAAGGTCTACAACTTAGCATGTATGTAAAATTTGGATTACCTGCGTGTAAATATCATGCTTATTATGGATGGCTTCTCCCCAACTGCTTGTCTTCTTGTTGATTGAAATGCATCTTATGTCAAGCGTACATGGGGCTTTTTTACTTTCCGTTAATGTACATGCGCAAAACATTGAAGCTCAAAATTTTTTGCTAGAAAAGTGCTATGAAGTGTTGATACTGGAATCATGGGAAGGCTAAGAAAGTTTCAGTACTGGGACCGAGAAAAATTCTTATAGAAGAAGCTTGCGCTAAAAATATTACAGTTTGCTTTCAGCGTTAAAGGATAGGAACAGCAGACAGCGGACGGCTGCAGAAACTCGGTGAAGGGCAATGAGGGCGAGGTTGATTCTGGGAAATTTAATAGCCTTTCGGTAAATATCTTTTGCCACCCCACCACTCAAGGTCATTGAAATGGAGTTAGGCCTACGATAATAACACTTTATTATTTGTTTCAATGAACAGGATATTTCATAAAAATATGAATTGGCAGCAATTAGTTTTGTTGCAAGTATAATCGTGGTGATTAGTAAACTATTGTTTTGAATTAATACAAGCCTTCTTAATTGCAATTGACGATGAACAAGGAAACTAGAGAAAGTATCATTAACAATAAATAGTTTATCCTTTGATTTTATTGTCAAGAGGTAGAACATCATCGGCATCATAATCACCACCGTTTTTCGATGAGAGTTTTTTTGGCCCATGCAGCCTCTTCTGACTTTGGCAACGCGACTTTGGAACGTAAATTCGCCAGTTTGGGTTGCATGTTGTTGGACTTTCGCAGCACCTAAAAAGGGACAAAAACTGCGTTTGGTATTTTTAATGAATATGCGACATTTTTAATCTATTCTAAGTCTATTGGAGAGCAGTGGTGTATTTGCACTGTTTTGGACTGTGAATATCAAGCTGTCGTCTATTGTCTTCATCTACTTGAAAATAAGTACGACGACAAAAAGAGACACCATTTAGTTTTCCTTCTTTAGATCGAAGTATTTCGACAATTCCATAGTAAATCCATATTATACAATCCTAGTTGACAGTCCTATTTGATAAATACAAGACACGTTTCCACCCAATCTTGGGCCGCCATCCGTCAGAATAGAAGGTCCGAATATCATAATATAGGAGTTAGGCGATCACATGTAAAATAAAGACGTGCAGAACCACACATGATGCAAGGGATAGTAAACAACCAATAGGGAAGAAAGAATACCAGAAAGCGCCGAAAAGAGGAGCATGGGAATAGAAGATAATGGGCTAAACTAGTGAAAAATAAAGATCCAAACAATGTGAGAAAGTAAAATCACTTGTAAAATCAGAACGTGAGGGACCTCGTATGTATCAATGATGTAACAGGATAATAAACAACCATAAAGAAAAACAAGAAAATGTACAAAAGTGCCTAAAAGAGAACCATGGGAATAGTAGAAAGGTGAGAATTGAGACTAGGATTGTCCCTTTGAATAAGAAGACTTTCATGGGTGAGGAGATCTAAGGAGTTGTCAGTCTTACTAATTATGCTGAAATCCTCAGTCCTCAAGTAACCCAGTATGCCCAGTTTGCTTAAGATGGTCCCATATGGATGATGGACTGGGAGATGCGAGTTTGGAACCCCTTTTACCAATATCCAAGTTCTCTTTGCAACGAATCTTAAGATTTCTCAATGTTTTACTATATTACGTGGAACCACAGCCACTACGCGAACACTTATAAATAACACTAGAGCATAGAAGGGTGGGAAAGCAATGTTGGAAACTGTGTCACGTTTAGCACTCCTCCGCAATTCCTCGTATATCAAGCTTAGCATTCGCTTTACAGTTTACAACAAGCAATCCTTAAACTAGGCAACCTAAAATAGGGACGATAATCGTCTAGGTGATTTAAATATAAATTGCAATTAGGATAGTATTTCTTAAACAGCTTAATTAAGTCATTGCGAAGCTTAAAGCTAAGATGGCCTAAATAGGGAACACAAAAAATAATACGCTGTTGATCCTTATTTAGTTGGGCTAAATTCGATCTAAGGAAGGAAAACTAAATGTTGTCTCTTTTTGCCGTCGTACTTATTTTCAAATGTATACAGAAGCTGCACTTCCCTTCATCTACTTTAATTTTCGTCACTTACTAATTCATTATAGACTGGCAGAGAGCAACGGTATACCTTATGCTAGAGTAGGGTTGTTATAACCTTATAGTTAACACTTAAATATTTTACAGGTACGTTTTGTTTGAGGGAACCATGCAAGTAGTTGATTGTAAAGGATCTATAAAGGTACGTAACGGTAGGTTATGGGTGGGTATGCACTATTTTTGTGACAAACTGTTACGGCAAATATAGGGGTTGGGAGGTGTAAATTACTTTCGTTACGTAGCACCAAACATTTAGTGCAATAGTTCTACTTTTTCACTTTCTGATGAGTATTTCCACAAACTACTCAGATAAACAGAGTGTAAGACCTTCTCGAGCTTGGATTTTGCACCATCCGTAATCAATTTTTAATTCAAGCGATTTTGAACTATTATCTTTTGATATACTGTATCAAGTTATATTTTGTACGTAGGTAGAGGCTAGTGTTGGGGGTCTCATGCCAGAATGTTACGTAACAAAGAAGGGGATCAGCTCGAATGTTACAAGCCGTTACATAGGGGGTGGGGGGGAGGTCAAAATGGCAGTTGTTTCTTTTACGTACTTTTGGAATGATCCCTTAAGGAAAATGAAGTCCAGTGCATGCCAATGTATTTGCAAAGCCGATCCTTTGACAAAAGCTTCTCGGATTAGTTTCTCGTGATGGTAAACCAAAATTTTAGACAAGTAAGAAAATAGCCGTAATGCAGGTAGTTGATTTGACTTCATTTTTTAGCAAGGAATCCATGAAAAACATGAAACTCTGAAAGTCTTCAGACTTTTATCCTTTTCTTTGTTTTTGCTTTCCAAACCAATTCCAGAAAGATTAGGTCCTTAGGTTGTCTGTCCGGAGTGGCATATTGAATTTTTTTGATTCATTTTGCTTTCCAAATCCATTCCAGAAGGTTTAGGTTTGTGTTTTCTACCCAGAGTGGCATATTGAATTTTTTGTCTTCATTCATACTATCAGAACTTTTCATCTCATTTATTTTCATTTAAAACTTATTTGTACAGGATTACAATAGCCTTCTCGAGATATCTAAAATAATGTGATCTACATATGTATAAATAATTACAGTGCAATCAAAAAACAAACTAAAAGAAGGCAAGCTAACCCATGCTATTAATCTTGGAATCTTTCAAATACGACTTGAAGCAATAAATAGAGGGCGCTAGTTTTGTTCTTAAATCAAGATTTTTCCATTCTTTTGCTTCACGAAAAGCAAGAGTGGAACACTTTCAGAAACTGGATGTATTTTAACAACATACCCTTCACAGCGCTTGTTGCAGAAGACCGTTGCTTTGGGAAGGCATCCTTTTCCTTTTGCATATTTGCATCTCTGAATGCATTTTGGAAGTTTTGGCAGCTCCTGTCTTTTTTCTGTTTTGGAAGAAGTAAGAAGTTTTTTAAGTGCCTTAAACTATTATGTTTTAGTTTCCTCGTCAAATGAAAATATAAAGTAGATGGAAACCCCGTGCACACGGGAGCGGATCCGTTTGGGTCTGTTCCCAAATTGGAGCGGATAGGCTTTGCGTACATACTAGACCTCCTCTATCCGATCCGATTTGCCTCTTCTATCCGTCCTAGTTTGGGTCGGATAGAAGAGCCGTACCAGTTTGGATCTGATCCATTTAGGTTCCGTGTGGACGTACGAATCAGATCAAAAACTGGTGCAGATGCGAAACGAGGCTTGTTGTCATTATTAGATACAAGACTTTCCTGTACGCAGTAGGAAGCCTCTTTTCACATCCGCACTACTTTGGATTGGGCCATATCAGTGGCGTCCACACGGGTCCTGTATGGGTCGTATCCAAACGAGAACAGATCCAAAATAGATCCGCGCCCGTGTGCACGAAGCCAGAATGTAGCTTTTCCTTGATAAAGTTTCCTTTCTTGCCAACATGAGTCTGAAAACGTTGAATATTTTCTGCCCTAGAGTAAAGAGGTAATAGAAATCAAAGTTTGTCTATTATTTTCAGTGTAAAGATCAATGTACCTCTGAAACACTGGCCAGGGTAAAAGTCACTTTGTGGAACGCAAATTAATCCTTTGTCGCAGACGCCTGCAATGTTCCAAGGTCCACCACACTTTTCACCTTCAACTTTAGCGCAAACCGTGCAACAACCACAAGCGTCAGTTGTTGTACCACCTGTGAACATAACATTTGTATCAAATATGATGAATCCTTATTTACAGCAAGCTAACAGAAAACATATTTAGACATTTGATGCAACCATTTGTGAGAAACAACAGTGTTCGTGCAGGTCCTTGAACTCTTTAGAAATGCTGGAATATGAAATGTTTTTCCAAGGGCTCTTCAAACTCCTTGAAAATAAGAATTTTTCCTTGAAAATTAATCACATTCTCTGAAATTTGTAGAAATCTACTGTTTATTTCGTTCATAGCAATAAACAATACTAAATACATGTTAAAGAAATATCCAAAAGAGTTCAAAGAAGATCGCACAAGTGAGCTCGTGATATGCCAAGAAATTCGTAACATTTATTTGAGCAGTGTCAGGAGAAACGAAATACCCACAAAAATCTATTGATTTAAAGTTCTTTAAAAAAATTTATTTTAGTCCTTGAATAGTCCTTGAAAACTCCTTGAATTTGTGTATCAAAAGCAGCACGAATCCTTAAAAGTCCCAAAGCAGGACTATAGAGAACAACATCCTTATTTTCATTCTGTTTTACTTTCACCTCGAGTGTACACTATGCCCCCTACCGGTTATCTATCACACTTTTTTATGAGAATCAGTAGAGCTGAGGTTCAGGCTGGCTTCTCTTAAAAATTTCCTAAATTTTGAGGCTGAATTGTTCTTAATTTGTTCTTAAATTGGTAGCGTGTAGGCCATTTAGAAGTATATAGAAGGACAACATACAAGACAACATTAAATGTGCTGATTGATTGAGAGCCAAATGTTACAACCAAGATGGCCTCTCTTGCATATAAATGTTTTTCTTGAAAAAAGTTAATAAATAATTGCAGACAATGTTAGGACATTACTCCAGGCTCAGCCTTGTTTCTGCTCTTATTTTCCAACAATTTTAAGGCTCGTGTTCTTATAAAATTGTTCTTATAAAAAAGGAGTAATTAATGCAGCCCTTGGGCTGAACGGTTCGGAGACCCCTGCTCTAAAAGGAAACTCTATTGTTTTCTCTTTCATAGAGTAGGGCTCATTAGTGATGATGTCATCAAAATGTATCATTATTGATGACGTCATCAAAATCTATTTTGAGACTCTTACATTTTGACCATATGGAGTGAGAAAGTGCCATAAAATAGGCTTGTGTTAGCAATTTTAGGCGAATATTGTGAAATTGGGATGAAATACCAACGACGGATCCAGACTGAGTTCCTTGCTGCCCAGAACTCAGTCAGGTTTTCCAAAAACAAAGTTTCATTCTAGTAAAATCAACTGTAGTAAGCACTTTTTTGGCATAAAATTCAAAATCACAACTGTTTTCTCGTAAGTTCTTGTTTAGCTGCCTGCCCATTGACAACACTTTATGAGCTTGGCGCTGCGCACTGATAATTTGCTTCTGCAGTGGACAATGCTTTTGAAATCATAGAACTCAGAAATGAAATCTAGGCAGCCGAAAAAGCGCTTGGGCATCGGAAATGATCGATTTGGAACTGGAATGGAACCTAGTCAGATGTAGCGTTAATAAGGTCCTAGGTCTAAGGGATTGGTTGCACCCTATGCCATACTTGGCCTGTTGGTTCTCAACATGTACAGTAATTAACACCATTACGTATCCTGCATGCTTAAACAGGTAACTTGAATTGATTTAGTCAGTCTTGAAAATAAGCATTAGAATTCAGACGCGTTTCTGTTCTGTGTCGACTCTTCCTAAGAAAACGTTACACAGAGAACAATTGTGGAACGCAGGAATGAAGGCTATCAGAAACAATCGGTAGAAAATAACCGTTATTGATTGGTCTACCATTGTTTACAACTATCTTTGTTTGAGCACTCTGCATGTTGTTTACAATGACGACCTGAGATGCATTGAGCTTCCAAAGAGATTCTTAGTTACCAAGGAATTGCATAGCTATCTAGAAAAGTATTTCAAGACAACGTGACGCTTTGACTGTGCTTTTGAAATGCGGAGAGATTTTTAATCCGAGCATTTGATAAGGGAATAAAGTGAAAATGGAATGAAGGCATCGTGGCTTGATTCTCTTTCTGACGACAATTACACACTTTTTGCAAGGCTCAAGCTTCATCTAGATTTAATACTGCTTTTAGATTAACATTTGCAACTGACATTTGAATATGTTCTTCTTGATTTTAGGCACAGTTACACCTTTGATATTTAAGAATATTTGAAGAATACTCTAAGGTTCAAAGTCATTAAGACTACCGCCACCGAGAGGGGACAGGGGGCAAATTGCTCTAAGGCCTCAAAGTCGAGGGGGCCTCATAACACCCAATGCTTGAAAGTCTGGGGGGCCTCATTATAAACAAGCAATAATTTTCCAAAGTTAATTTCTAGACTCTGTAAATTTTCTGCTAGCTTCGCTCGCAGGGGGCCTGGCTTCTTTTTTTTGTCCCGGAGCCTCTGACTTCTCTCCGTGCCACTGCTATCAAGGCTCGGTGAAAATTTAGGTAATGTTATTAAAAAAGTGTGTAATTGATAGAACTAATGAACAAATTTGCGTTTGCAGGCTTTCTTTGATTTTGGTTTCTAAATCTTTGAAAGTGCTTACTTCGAGGGTTCAGTTACTCTTAAAAACAGTTCTTAAGAGATTGTTGTGATTTTCTGTGATGTTTTGCATGACTCATGTGATTTTTCATTTTTTTTGTGATCGTGATTTTATGTGGCATTTTTTGATCTCACAAGTTAGGCTGGATCTCTCTCGGTGAAATACCCCTCGTCCTATATATTAATTTTTACTCAAACGTTTAGCAATGGTTAGAGGAGCGTGTACAGCGCATGACCTTAAAAATTGACATCAGCTCCACTTGATCCCAGACCCCGTAGCTTTTGGAACTCAGTCAGATTTTAGGCTGCATCCACCCCTGAATACGACCTTTTGCAAAACATCAAGAACCATTTAACGATAGAAGACTTGCCATACAAACCTCTGTATTTTTCTCCTGGTTCTATGCAGTGAGAATCAGACTTAAAATACAGTGATTTGATAAGAACTATGTCAGCATTCAAATGCCTACATCTCAGTCATTATTTTTCAGATAGAGCTGAAATTTGTCAAAAGCAGTTAATTCAAAGTGTTTTGTTAAGAATTTAATGCCAAAATTAAAATATTCTAAAAGTATATTTTTCGTGATGTAACACTAATGAACTCTATTGTTAATGTTAATATATTCTTTTATCTTCTCGCTTTGAAACTGTTTCAATGTATTCAGTAAAGTTTTATCGAAAGAAGCATCCCTCTGTTCGATCGCCTATAACGATTATTTCGAATAATATGTTGTCTGATATGGCTCAATATTAGCCCAGAAAACATGACTAGACAAGCCTCTATGCATTGCTTCAATTTGATGCTAAAAATAGACACCATTCATTTTCGGCTTTGGCATTTCTGGGGGTAAGCTTTGTTTACATCAGTTTATAAATCACATGAAACTATCCCAAAATAGAGAATTCCTTTTGGGGTTGACACACTCCTGAATGGAAAGGAATATTTTTTGTCAAGGCTTCCTTCTATTTTGGAGTTGGGCTACTTCTACATGATTCACTGTAAATTAGGTAAAAGCCATCAACAAAATGGCAGTTCACAAACCACGACCATTATCTTAGATCGTAAAATTTGAATAAGGCCTGTATATTGAGGCAGGGCGGTAATTCCATTCTCTTCAGTATGCTGTTTGGAGCATGTTGGTATTACAACAATATTTTATGGAACTGTCGATTATTCAAGATAGAAAATAAATAGCATAAGACAAAAGACTGGTGATTACACAATCTGATCAACAACCGGGTGATCATGCATTGATCAATCATGCATCAATTTTTATATCTATTTAGTATTTTAATTGGGAGTTATTCACCCTTTACGCTAAGGCCAATTTTTATCGCTTCTGACCATTTCTCCCGCTGACATGTTGCTCTGTTGGCGTGCCCCCTATGTGGGTTTGGCAATGCCTATAACGGTAAATCAAATGCCCTCCCTCCCCTTTTGAGGCATTTTGACCAACTTGGTCCTGGGTTCGAGGCCCGACGCAGGCCATTGGTGACGTCAGGAAGGGCATCCGGTCCTAAATGCTCGTGCCAGAGCGAAAGTCCTCTCAGAGGCACCCTCCAAGCCCCAAGTAACTGGGGAAACGGAGGTGAAAATCGAGAGATCGAGTGTAATAGGTAGACGTATAAAAAAAACTACCGAGTACAGCCGCGAACCCAGTTCATAGAACTAATTAATCCCGATTAAACCGATTAAACCAAAGCGATATGTAGGTAGTTATAG
>WIPJ01000166.1:0-22568 GCA_018155075.1 Cassiopea andromeda
ATATATATATATATATAAACAACTTGTTCACTGAGCACAGCGATTCATATATAAACATTATGCTGATAAGGGTATCCCTTGAGCAAGCGCTGATTTACAAGGGGCCCTCAGCTAAAAATCTTACAACTTAAATGAAACACTAAAATAAACTACAAATAACATACAACTTAAAAAATAGCCTAACGTACTATGTTAAAATATATGGAAAAATTATGTAAGTGGAAAACAAAAAGTTCGTATCTATATGGATGCTTTAAAGCTATTTAATGTTACGGCTTGCTTGGACTCAGTTAAGAGGCTATTCCAATATTTTACTCCCCTAAACGAAAAGCATTTTGGGCATTTGCAGTTTTGAATAGTGGCAACTTCAAATCAGTAGAAGGATTTCGGAGGGTGTGAAGGGTTCTACGTGAATTCCTCGAAAACAGCTCAGTCAAGTATTGAGGAGCAAGATCATTTAATGCCTTAAATACCCAGTTTTTGTCTCGTAACTGATCAACTCCTCAATTGTTTTCAAACCTATACTTTCAATTAGCGGCAGGGCTGAGGTGGTAAAGCTGTTGCCAGTTATTATTCTTGCTGCCCTGCTTTGTAGTTTCTGCAAGTGGTCTTTTTCTGTTGAAGTACAGCATCCCCAAACAGAGCAACAATAGCGAAAATATGGTTCCACAATGCTTCTATATAAGTCATTTAAGCAATTCCTCGGAATGAAGTTCTTAGTGCATTTTAGGAATCCGATAGCTCTCGCAACTTTTGACGAGACATATTTAATATGCTCCTTCCATTCCAAATTTTGATCAATGTGTACTCCAAAGTATTTTATTTTTTCAACTACCATTAAATGTTCATCCTTGACTAAATGTCAAGTCTTTCATTGGAGTTTATGAGAGCTCTCTGCTTATACTTAGAACAAATGAGCATTATGTCAGTTTTTGCAACATTTAATGATATCTTATTCCCCTTCAACCAGGATTCCAAGCGCATGAGATCGTCATTCATACCCTCATTCAGCTGAGTTAGGGTTTTAGATTTGTAGGGGATGCTAGTATCGTCAGTATACATTCATACATTTGAGTTTTTGACACTACACGGTAGATCATTGATATAGACAAGGAAAAGAAGGGGGCCAAAGCATGAACTTTGAGGTACACCAACTTTTACATAGTTTACTTCTGAGTCAACTCCACCAACGCGACAAAATTGTCTCCTGTTCGAAAGATAAGACCTAAACCACTCTATTTCTCTGTGCTGTATACCATAGTGTATCAATTTTTCACACAAGATATTTTGGTCCACAGAATCCAATGCTTTTTTCAGGTCTATAAATACAGAGCCTATGTAGTGTCCAGTATCAATTCCCTTGTACCAGTCATCTGCGATACCAAGTAGACAGGAAGTTGTGGAAAAGAGTCCTCCGAAGCCAGATTGGCTCCTGTATAGAAGAATTTTTTGGATTAAAATGATACTCGCCTGACAGGAGAGGTTTAGGAGAATCTTCAATCTCCTCTGCTAGAGTTGTTCCAATGGAGCAAAAGAACTGATTCATGGTATCAGAAACGGCCTTCTTATTGCTAGTTACATTCCCTTCCTGCTCCAATTGACAAATATTAGTAGTGCAAATATACGAAAAAGATAAACTGTTTTCTAAGGCGGCTGCGCAGATGGAGAAATCGTAGCCGGGTTAGCCGGGCTAGCCCACTCATTAGTTGTTATATGGAGAAATTGGATCCCACTTGAAACTAATCTTACCTAGCGTTCAAGCATGCCTTAAGATATGCACTTTTTTTTGAATATGATGTTATCGCAAGCAAGGTAGGGAACTTCTCCAGGAAGCATCGGTTTGCCGATGACGGGGCTTGAAAATAGTACAATGGTGTACACAGCAGTGTGCTGGTTTTGGCATCCTGGGACGTAGGAAGCT
The DNA here is from genome assembly GCA_018155075.1 of Cassiopea andromeda. NCBI lineage: Eukaryota > Metazoa > Cnidaria > Scyphozoa > Rhizostomeae > Cassiopeidae > Cassiopea > Cassiopea andromeda. Next base: position 1,922 of record WIPJ01000166.1, read on the forward strand.
TTCAAAAAGTGGCAGATGCACATTTTCAGGGGGCACCCTAACAAGCAAAAAATGGCAACTATATAAGCTGAAAAAGAGCACTTTACATACAAATTTGTAAAAAGTGAGGGCACGAGCCCCTGTGCCCATTTGTTCCTTGTTTCCAAGTCCATGTGGCATACGTACCTACTTTGCATCATAACCTCCGCTAAGGAATCCTCGCCAGGGGGACAAATATGAAAGAGATCTCCTTTTTCATCAGGTATACTTAATCCTGTAGAGCTAAATATAATGTAAGGGAACCAAATACCCAATAGTGGCCCCAGCATGACAATTGGGTGGAAATCTGGCCCCTTCGTTTATATGCTCCAGACCGCGCCATAAATAGGACTCTAGAACACGTGACACAAGAGTTGCGTCACCTTGATTTTGATTGGCTGATGAAAAAGAACTGCAATCTACGGTCTACGTTATAAGCATAGAGTTATGGTTATAAGGCGTACTTCACATGCATCGAACTCAACAACATTCTGCACCGTATTTCGCATGGGTCGAGCTCAATTCTTGTATTCGACGCATGCAAAATACGTCTTTTGACTTACTTGAATACGATTTTTTCATTGCAATTGCCTTCAATAATTAAATTCAACCAAATCTATAGTATTTATTCATTGAAGTCGAATGCAAAATAAAAATTCTTTATGATCAAGTAAAGTTCGAAAAATGCCAAATATGTCGTACAATTTAGGCCTGAAGAGAGACAGCTGTCAGATTGTTTCAATGGAGAAACTTGAAAAGTGAGGCGTAAAATAGATGCTATTTACACTTCCGATTTCTCGCTGAACAGCACCATTGTGTTGGCGCGTTAGGAAGCATTTCCACCTTGCTGCAAACACTTGGAAAAATGTCTATGCCTGAAGAGAATTTCCTTGGCACTAACTGGTAAGATTTACTAATCAGTCAACGTAGGCAGATTTACAAATTTCCTACTGCTTTGTTTGTCCAGAATAGAACACTTTGCCAAATGCTTACTGTTGCCTTTGCCCACCTGTACTGCAAATTCCTGTAAGGTTGTTTTGACGAATTTATCAATGAAATGCTGTCATGTTTTGAAGAAGAGTTTCAAAAACCTTCGGTACTTTGAGGGGAAGTCGGAGAAGTCGGAGAAGCTTTATTTCCGAACATTTCTCGGCCCGAAATCCATAGATTGAGCAAGTTGTTACTATACTTTAGACTTGCTCAACACGACAGAAGGATTGAATTTGCCCACCGAAAGGCATCAGCTAATTAGAATAAATATGACGTAACCCTCACATCACGTATTCTGGAGTCTTGTTCTACGTCAACAACAACAATAACAACAATATCAATAATAATCTACTCATACCCCCAGTTGGGGTATGATCATATAAACTAATAACATCTTGACCACACCGTGCCTGAAGGATGCTCAGACATGTAATGGATCCTAATTCTTTTTAATTGCTAGTTTGATCAAAACTTTACAAGTAAAACAGCTTTTGCAAGTTGTTATTTGAAACTCAGCTTGCCTGTTTCGTAAATGTTTCTTATTAAGCGTTGCCATATTTCAGCCTCATGTTTCTTATAGAAGAAAAACTTTTATACGATTTTGATAGCCACAGGGACTGGGACGAGTTATTTGTAATCACGTGCTTCCAGGATTTCGAAAGGAGGAAGCAAATATCTTGTTCAATCGACTGACTGTATTTTTACATAAACGAGGAGTGAATTCATGGCAGAAAGGGTTTAGGATGGGAGACACTTTTCGAGTCCCAGGAGGTATAGCCAATACCTATGCTTACTGTTCAGCAAGGCTGGCATTTTGTTCAGAGTTTAATGGCAGGAAGTGCAAAGAGTGCCAATGTAATTTTGGTCTCATTTACAGTACACAAATTACAAATTGCACGCAGACGAGTGTATCATGGACCACGCAAGGTGATTCCAAACTTCAAATAATCTTTATATCGTTGAGTAGTATTCCAAGGATCTTACCTTTAACTTCAAAACCTAGTATAAGCAAGAATTCGAAGTTGCTGCGAAATTTTTATATGTAGTCTCAGCTTGTAGTCTGGTTAGTTTGGCTGTGCTGTTGGAATTTGAATATGTGAAGATTTCGGTAACACTCTAGCTCCGGAATATCTCGGGCGGATGTGAAGAATCCGTGCCTAACCCTAACCCTATGAGTAACTCTAACCCTTTGAGTGACCCTAACCCTTTGAGTGACCCTAACCCTTTGGAGCCTATGTCAAGATTAGCCATCAAGGTATTTCACCATAATACGCTTCCAGGGTTACGGTTTGGCTAAGGGTTAGGGTTTTTGAAAGGGTTAGGGTTTTTGGAGGGTTAGGGTTATGGAAAGGGTTATGGTTTTTGGTAGGGTTTGGGTTAGCGTTTGTTTTCTTACTCCCGCCATTATGAAATTGCCCAAATATGGTAAAACATGCGTTGTTTCGGAAGGTATTTTGTGTTATAAGTTCGTAACCAGGTAAACCGTAAATTGTTTTCCATATTTTTAAACGGCTTGGTGTATAAATTTGGACAAATTTTCATTGATTTGCAATAGTACCACCAATTTGTCAGGTAGTAGCCTACTTTGGTCTATTTTTCTTAGTACATTTGATGTATAGATTGTTAGGAAAGTGATTGATGACTAATCTTGACACCCCTGTGTCTCCTTACCATCCCATAGTTTTTATCTGCCTTAGCACAACACCCGTTATTGCTACCGCTATGGAATAGACTTTCACTTTTTATCACCACTTTTTGGTTACCATTAGCATCAGGTGATCTGTATTTTTCGAGTTGTAATTTGCAATTTTTGTGGAATGCTTGGTTCTCATTAATAAAGAACACTGTATTTAGCATTCACATTGTTAGTGTTTAATTGCAGCTCTCTCATGAGAGAACTGCTAGTTTTTAGTTTTTCTTACTCAATAGAATCCATTGGAGATGAGCTAACAGAACATGCTGAATAGCAGAGATGTTCTGTTGGCTTTTGGTATAGTTTGCTGGAATATAAAGTTGTAAAGCAAGTCTTTCTGAGACAACTATTTATCAAACCTATTAAGTTAGCTTGGTTTCTGAGAAAATTCTTCTTCTTTGTTCATCTCTCCTACTCAAGTAGGATTACTGTTTCAGGCAACTGCTCTGCAGCTTTTGTGATTGGTTGCATCTATCCTGTTAAATTTCTTCTCTCTCAACTCCTCCTCTAAAAATGCTTTCATCTCTTATATTTTCTCTTAAGTCTGGCTGTTGAGCACTATAACTTTTGAGACTACCATTATGATATTGTTCTTTGCTACACCTGTTCTCACAATATCACCATCTTAGTGGTACTAATTTTTGGACAAATTTTCATTGATTTGCAATAGTACCACCAATTTGTCAGGTAGTAGCCTACTTTGGTCTATTTTTCTTAGTACAGTGAAAGAGTTTCTAGTACAATTGAGCAGCATGCTAGCAATTTCTATAATGCACTGTTTCATAAAGAGAAAAAATACATGTTTTCCATGTAGAAGTAGTGTATGCATAGGTGCCAGATTCAAATGATATTTTCACATTTTCAGTGGGCCTTCAAAGCTTTTAATAGGAAGCAGCTACCAGCATTTTTTGCCAGTTACTTCTGCCTAAACTGCTGTTTTATTTTGACTTGGAATGACATAGAAAAGTAAACATAGTGTTTGTGGTCCTCAATAGGGTGCAGTCCCTTACTATTTATACTCAGCTACTTACTCTAAAAATTATTAAAAGCTTTAGGCTACACCTTCATTAATGCTAAGGAGGAAATTTGGTACCCTTACTGTTTTCAACTAGGGCATCTTTTGACATATGACTAAGGGGCACTTCCCACCAGATGCCATGCTTGCCTCCCAGTAACAGTATTTTACAATGCTTTGATCCCCTCCTTTAGATTGTCCCTTTTCTCTTTGTGATGTTGAGATACATGAATGAAAGGCCTATTGAATGTTCTCACATGCACATCAATAACTTCATCTCCCATTGTTATCTAGAAATAGAGTACTGTATCTCTATATTGGAAAGGGTTGTTTCCATTGAATCTATCAGATACAATTCTAGAAGCTTTCCAGGGGGAAAATCCACCTGACCCTAATTTTTCTCTTGCAGTAACAGCTCTGTTCCTCCTTGGACCCCCTCCTACTTTATTTGGCTCCATAGCCCAGTGATGGAAAAAATGAGGCCCTCCATTTGCCTTTGCCTCCTCCCTAGGTATGGTTTCTTAAAAAGGCTGTGTTTTCCACCCAATGTGCCCATTTCTTGAATTGTTTTGGGTCAACAGTAGCCAATTTCAGAGATGAAAGGTGCCAAAAAATGCTGAAAATTATTATTTTTGGGGCCTACTTGTATTGTATGGAGCTCTCATTAGGATACTTCAGATAGAAAGAAGTTAATTATTGATGTTTATTTTCCACTGATCTAGTTGCAATCAATTTGACTTAAAAAGGAATTCTACAGGGGGGAAGCCACAGCCTTCATGCTTGAAATTTTCTTTGCTCCTTCATTGTCCCTCACATTTTAATAAAGGTATAAGATTTTGAGTTTGGAATGAATAGTTTACTGCAAATACTCAATAATTAAGAAGATGTACATGGACTGAGCAAGATACTTCTAGATTGCTTATGTACTTTGACTTTTCATATCATCTCCCCAGCTTTCTTTAAGTCTTTTGACCTTGCATATATGCAACAGCTTTTAGTAAATTCCCATTTGTTAATGCTTTCCTTATATTTCAACTCATAGCCTCCTATAAGGAGCCATAACAAGGGGGGGGATATAACTACTGGGCCTTATTTTTTCTTGTAGATATACTCAGGGCTGTGGAGCCAAATAGGAGTAGGGGGCCCAAATACGTAGCTGGTAGCACCAGATTTTGAGAAGAAAGTACAAAGAAGGATAGGGGTCAGGTGTAGCATTTTTGAAGTAATTTTAACTACGGGGCAAAATCAGAAAAGGGCACCAATCTCTCAGATTACCATAATCTCATTTCAGGTATCATCAGTGGCAGCATGGCTTTATCTTGCAATGTTTTGCAACTATAAAGAAAATTAAGGAAGGGGAGCAAGTGAAAAATTTTTCATGTTTAAGCCTCATAGAATGTTGGAAAATCTTTAAGGAAAGAAAGATAAAAGTATGTTCACAATGCATGGGCATAGAAACTTGGGTCACTGAGGGTGCGTGCCCTCAAATTTCTAAGTAAAGTGCCACATTGCAGCTTACATAGTTACTACATTTTGCTTGTGAGAGTTTCCCTTCCTTTTGAAGGCTTCAAGAGCCATGGTTGCCACCAAAGGTAGTAGAAAGGAGGTTTTTAGCAGGTAAAAATGACCTTGCAAACAAGTACGATCTGTAAATTGTTGACATATAGCAGTAAGAGGGTGAATAAAATGTTTCAGTTTCCAAACATTTTTATTTGAAATATGCTTCTTGCAGTATATACTATATGAAGTACATTTTAAATGAAAATGTTTGGAAATGTTTCATTCACCCTCTTGCTGATATACTTAGGTGTTTTACAGATCAATTGTCTACATTGGATAGGACTTCAACTACAGGGGCATTTTTACCTCATGACTGGAGCATGCAATGGGCCTGCACTGGCAAAATCCCCAGCAGTCCCTATGTCTAAACATGCCCTGGGGTCAGGGGGATTCATCCTATGGGGAAGTTCCAGAACTGCATTCTTTAGATCGTTGGGAAACACCTCTTGTGAATGATAATATATAAATAATATATATACATTATTTCTAGACAAAGAGTGGCAGATAAAGTTATTGATGTGTATGTGAGAACCTTGAATGTCTCTTTCATCCATGTACTGAAGCATCAAAGATAAATAGGGACCATCTACCAGGGGTTCAAGAAGCTGCAAAGCACTTTAACTTGAGGGGAAAGCATGACAGATGGGTGGGCAATTGCCCCAGAGTTTATGTTCCAAGAGGCCCTGTTTGTTCTACTTTCAGCTATGTCATCATCCTGTCCAAGCATGTAACTGAATAACATGCCCTGGTGGAGGGGGGGGGGTGGCAAATCCTGCCTGTACAAGCACTTTGGAGGGGCAAAAGCCTTATTTTGTTATATAAATCTCCAGGTTACTGATTCTATTGGGGTGGCAAAACATTGCAGAATTGTTCATTTAGGGGAGCATTACACCCTTACCCCCTGCAGTTATGTGCCTGTTCTGTACACTTATTTCTTTGTCACTTTGCTAGGTCTCCTGCATTGTTGCTCTTCATTTACACAGCTTTTTTTATCTATAAAGGCTCAATGTCTTTGCTCAAAAAGAAGTTTTCTTTGGGTGAACAGGGTATAGTCAAAACATTTTCTTGGGCTTTGCCCCCAGACTCCCAATTCTCTTTCCTCCAACCCAAGGATCATGGCCCCAGATGGTTTCTGATTAGAAATGCCTATGGACTGCCTGCTCTTGTTTTAGGCACTAGGTAGCAGGATTTGTTGCATTGAAAATGTTTGACTTCTTGCCACTTTGAAGGCGTGGCCAGAAAACTACTGCAATGACTGTGCATGTTCAATATTGAAAAGTGTGCAGGCTGGTGCGTGGGCAGGATATTGCAGGTGCACAGCTGTGCGCAGCAAAGTTTCCACTCTTGGCTACAATGTGATGCACGTTTTTTTGTAAGAAAAAAGTCTATAAGAAAATGAGGCTCAGATGGTCAAACTCTTATGAATATCTTAAGAAAATCACGAGGCTCAATTTCCGCAATTTAGATTCAAACAAATTCCCATGCCAGGGCGCTGAAGGAAAGGTAGTCTGCACCAGAATTCATCTGCTATTCAATATCACTATTGCCCTGCTAAGAGACTCAATTGCCCTGCAAAATGCACTGTTTTTCTTGTTGGAAGTGTCACACCCAACACATAAACACCCCCACACATCCCAGTATTTTTGCCCCTGATAGTAGTTTATAGTTAATAAGTTAATTAATGTCAAAAAAAGAATTTCAGACTATCCAATAGTTATCCATATAACAGAAAGAAGAATAGCTGACAACTTTGCACAACCTAAAGATACAAGTAAATTTCTTTCCATGATTTTATTTTCTGTATGAATTTAGTAAGTGTGTTGGAATGATAAATTTCCTCTGGTGATGATGTCTATAAATGGCTACCTGCATATTGAATATTTTCAATTTCATATTTTGCAATATTGATATTTGGCAATTGTAAATGATTTTTGATTCTCAACTTGTATTGAGCATTTCTCTAAGTAGATATTTAGGAGGAGCAAATGCCCACTTTTTTCAGGAAGTGTAAGCCCTATGATAGTAATGCGTTCTGGAAACTATTTTATGGGGTTATGCAAAATATCCTGGTTTGCTATTGGCTTGTAAGAATTTAGATAAGAATCTAGAATGGGCTATAAAGTATTGAGGTAAATTTTTAGGATATCATCCACCCCCATATATCAGATGCTTTATGACTGCTCCCTTATAGGCCTTGAAAGTGATTTGGAAGGGTATTCTAAACTTAAAACTACATCTACATCAATACTGAGCACAGGGGTGCCAGAAGAGGGGGCAGCAGGGGCACTCACCCCTCCTTATCTAGTGGAATGGGGTCAAAAGGGAGAAGAATGCCTTTTTCATCAAGTGGTTTTTCCAGGAAAGTTAGATCAAGGAATATTTTAAAGTACAATCCTGACATCACAGTATCATAAAATTTTCAAATTTGGTGAAGGTGACCTTTTTGTGTTAATTTGACTTAAAGTGCTTCAAATTTTAACGGTTTTTACATGACTGCAGATAATTTTCTTACTACTGGATAATTTTCTATTACAATATCAATTCAGTGACTTCTCTATAAACACCTGTGTGTGCCCAAACCTAAAGTTTCCAAAAAACCATTGTTATTTGTTATGACCAATAGAGAGCATGGCATGGTGTCCCTCAGATGAAAGCTGCTCCCTTGTTCTAACATGCTTCCAGCATGCCTGACTGAGCAGCAGCCAATGGGTTATTATTCTCAGAGTGTAAGTAGAATGAAAGATTAGTGATAGTAGTGAAATGTTGAACCAGAAGCCACTGTTCAATGGATAACCAAAACTTGTATTTTGTGTGGGAGTAGCACTGAAAAGAGAGGTATTGCTGCATTTGCCAGTAGTAAACACAAGTGCAAGAAACAAATAGGTCAGGTAAACCACAGGACTGGGGGGCTGTAGCACCCACAAATTAGCCATTATAATGTTGATTGCTTGCTGATAATGATGTTTATAGCAATTTGTGGGACTATATGATTAATGAGAAGTGATAATCATGATTCATGTTGATGATGTTAATGATCTTGATGTTGTAGATGGTAAAAATATGATTACTTCTATTGGAGATGGGGTAGACCAGGGTTTCTAATTTTTTGGGCCTTTTTATTTATCTGCTGCAATATCTAGTAGCCTTGTATATGGGTAAGTCTTTAGTTATGGTTACTATTGCCCCCTTCAATCTATTCTTAAGGGGCTGTTTTCTGAATGGATTGGCCTTTAAGTGGCTGGCTCTTTGACAGAATTAACTCTTTTGGCATAGAAATAAGAACTGAGGACGCAAGGCGCTCATGCTTCCCCCTTTTCATATTTTTTAGGTGAAGTGCACAGGCCTCCCCCTTTTAGCATTTTTCGGGCGTCGCCGCAGGCAGCTTCAAACTTTGCAGGCAGCTTGCACCGGCCATGACAATTTTCTTCGTTTCCGGTTCATTTCATTTTCATTTCTTTAATGTTTACCTACTAATTCCTATCAACGTGCATAAATAAAAGTTGAAATATATAAATATCTCACAATATAACTGAAATAATGGAAGTCAGTCAATTTATCAGTGCAGGCAGTAAAAACTACGCTCTCGGTAGCAAACAATTTTGTCGGACCCTGGGAGTGGTATTGTAAATTTAGCTTTATTGGGCTCTAGGTAGCAGGATTGACGAATCGGATAGCACGGTTCATTGGATTTTCTGGTTACTTAAGTGGCAAATATTTGAGAAGTGTATGGTTTAGTTGAGTATTTTTTTTTATCTGGGTTCGATCATAATGTTCGATCGAGCCCCAAGGGCTCGGTGAGTCAGCCTCTGGGGCTCGGCAGTTCTGTTCTTCGAGCATAGTGATATTTTGTGAAAATGATACATGACGCAGGCGCCACTCGCACAAGGGTTTGTGTAAGATACACAGGGGAAGCCAGCCATCACGGACTGGGGGGGGGGCTAACATTGTAACGCGATTTGTTTGCCACACCCATTTCAAGTCTTGATTGAGGTCCCTCACCTCAACCCTAACATTTTCTCATCGAATTTGTACAAATTGGAAAATTGATCTTGGTGAGAAGTGGGGGTGGGGGACAAGTCCCCCTGTCTCTCCCCCTTTGCACCGCCATTGACTATGCATATGTTTTGAATAGAGTACCAAAGTGTGATGTCATGAAAATTCTATTTTTGGAGTACTTTGATTTTGGCTCTTGATTCTGAAAGAGCGCTTTAAAATAGCCATACTTGACAAATTTCAGCTTGATCTGACCATTAATGACCAAGAAATAGGGGATTGAATGCTGAGTGGCTAGAAAAATGGCTAGAGGGAAACAAGCTTTCTTTGCATGTGGTTAAAACTCGTGCAGTGTTAATTTCTACCAAGCAAAAGTACAAGGGCTTGTGTGAAAATGAAAGGCATGGAACTTGATACTGTTATGAAAACAAGGTAACTAGGTGTTAATATTGATAGCTCTCTCGTTTGGAAGGTTCACATAAAGGCAATACGTATTGTTACACGTATTTTCACACGAATTACCCTTCAGCAAAACTAAAATAAACTTAGATACATCATAGTCATAATGGTTTACTTACAACAACAAAAATTAAAATATACGTTAGGCTGATAATATAACTATATTAAAATATAAACTATATCATCTAAAGTTTCTAGAGCGATTGGCTTTTTGAAACATGCCAGAAATTTCCTTCCCCAAGATACATTAAAACACTACAAAGGTATTGTTGAACCGCACTTTCGTTACTGCTGTTCCGTATGGAGCTACTGCGGGAAAACTGAACTCAACCAATTGCAGAAGCTGCCAAACCGAGCCACAATAATTGTGACGAACAGCAGTTATGATGCTGCAAGTAAGCCTTTGTTGCATAAACCTGAATGGAATAGCATTCAACAACTTATTGCTGATGAAACAAAAATTATGATTTTTAAATCTATCAGTGATTTTGGACCAAAATACAGGTATAAAATGTTCACAAGAAATTCACATCTCACTGAGGGCATTCTTCGAAACACTAGCACTGATTTAAGGCTTCCTTTGAGAATATCAACTGTGGGGCAGAAAAGCTTGTCATGCAGGGGTGCCGAGGTGTGGAAGAACGTATCAACTGAGTGCAAAGAAGCAAGATCATTACGTGTCTCTAAATCTGTTTAAAAGTAGATTTATATCTTTCGTTTTTTTCTTTTATTTTTTTCTTTGATTTTACATATATAGCGTTGTCTTTTACAGAACTATTTATTAACTTATTTCTACTTTGTAATGTAATTATTAGAAGTATTTTATTGTATTATATTGTAATTTTATATTCTTTCGAAAACCAGCTATGCTGAAGGGCAACCCTCCTGAAATATGTAAAATGAAGTAAAAATGAAATGAAACGAGCTATTCCCACCAAACCGCTGTATTTTGAGCATGGTTCTAAAAGTTATGAATTTTAAAGCTTTTATCATCAAATGCCCATATTTCATCAAATTTTGACAACATTCACCTAAAACTTTCAACACTTGCCTATTTTACGGTGCTCTTTCGCTCCACATGGTCAAAATATAACAATTTCAACAATACATATTTTTGACGTCATCACTTCGGTATATTTTTGGAAAAAAGGACATTGACATCATGAATTTGAGTCATTTTGGTTGGCATAGCGGCCGCATACGCCCGAATTGTTCTGCATGTAATTTATTGAAAATAGCAAATCCTCGTGACCAAAGCCTTGTTATTGTCTTATATATTAGGAAGCATTCTGTCAGTCAAGTGAAGTAGAACCGATTAATATCAGTTTGTGAGAGAAGTATTTGTAGGCCAGTTATTGTTGGAGTTATAGTCATTAATATGAGTTCTTACCCTACTGAATTTCAAAATCCATGGGGACGGCTATTCAAGCGTGTTTGCAGCAGAAGATCTGCACGTTGTAAAAACAATAACTGCACAACTTGCGTTTGTGATGCAGGATTAGTTTACTTTACCGATGATGACATATGTTATTATCCTCCAATTCTTCCAGCTTCAACGTCAACAACAAGAGTTCCAGCTTCAACGTCAACAACAAATGCAAGAACTGCTACTACAGCAACTGGGAGCACAGAAGTGAAGGATACAACAACAACTGAAAGAGTATCATCTTCGCCTATTTCTACGAGTAAGAAAAGTTTCCACTCTTGGATAGAAACGTAATACACGTTTTTTTATAAGGAAAAAGTTTATAAAAAAGTGAGGCTCAGATGGTCGAAATCTTAAGAAAATGGTAAGAAAATTAAGATACTTCATTTCCACAATTTAGTGTTTTTATTGGCCAGAAATCGATATTTCGTCATTATTGCATTCAAAATGTTAAAGATGGAATTCAAATTCATGTATACAATATCAATAACGAAAGTGGAAACCATTTTGGCCGGTTTAGTTCAAAAAAAGTTAAGAAAAATTTAAGAAAATCTCAGGCTCAATTTAGGGAAAAATTAAGAAAATTGAGGCTCATGCGAAATTATGGTTTTCTTAGTAAAAAACACGTGTATTGGAGTTAGTTTAACAATGTTTACCGCCAAATGTAGCCCTTATATACCAGGATTCGATGAAAAGAGTCCAGGAAGTAAAATATCATAGTCTGGAGGTTGATTAAAATTTAACTTGAAATGGAAAATAGACAAGTCTCAAGTACAAAATTAAACGTGGGCTATTCTCAATTTACAAACTAGCAGATATTTTACCTCAAACCAAGCTAAAACAGATTTACAGAGCCCTTGTTAAATTATATGAAAACGAACTTAGGGGTAGCTTGTCAGATACAAAACTAGATCATTTATAGCATCTCCAAGATAGGATTTGGGTGTGCAACTGGTTATCATTCCTTAAATTTATTAAATGTGATAAGGTTGCAGTGACGTGTAAGATATTGAATAACTCCTGGCAGTCTTTATGGAAAATTCACCAAGAGATCTCAGATATCTGTGTACACGTTTTTTTTATAAGAAAATCATTATTTTGCCTGAGCCTCAATTTTCTAAACTTTTCCTTAAATTGAGCCTGAGATTTTCTTAAATTTTTCTTAACTTTTACTGAAATAAACTGGCTAGAGTGGTTTACACTATCGTTAATAATATTGTATACTTGAATTTCAATTCCATCTTTAACATTTTGAATGCAATAATGACGAAATACCGATTTTGTTGCCTATAAAACACTTAATTTTGGACATTGAGCCTCATTTTCTTTTAAACTTTTTTCTTATGAAAAAAAACGTGTACACTCTTTTTTTTTATAAGAATAAAGTCTATAAGAATATTGAGGCTCAAAATTGCTAAAATTTAAGAATAATTTAAGAATATTGCCAGGCTCAACCTTCATCAAAACTAAAATATTTTGATAATCGAATCAAATTTAATTAAACATTTGTCACTTTGACGCTATATATATCTATATGTTTTAAAATTCGTTGAAATTTATGGTGAATCAAACACATCAAAAATGATTTAATATGTTTCTTTGATCTTAAGGCGAATTTACACCTTGTGTTGAGCAAGAACAATTTAAGAATAATTTAAGAATAATCTGAGGCTCAAAACCGAAAATTTTTAAAAATATTGAGGCTCAGAAAAAAATTAGGTATTCTTATAAAAAGAAAAGAGTGTATGAGACAAGGAACTGTTATGATATCAGTATCTCAAAACAAAACCTAGAATTTTTCCAAAAGAAGTTTTCACTATTCTACATCTAAATTGTGGAACGAGATACCTCTCCACATTAGGAATACCCCCCACAATTTTCGCGTTAAAAAGAAAACTGAAAGCGTACTTGCTACACTAACAACTCCCCATAAGCACTACCTCTAGGAAGAGCAGTATTTAATGACTTTTGAATCGTATATAATAGTATTCCTTGTTCAAGTTGTATTATAACCAGCCTATGTATTTTAATTTATATTATTATGTATTATCGCGGATAGAGACTCGTGGGTAAGTACAGAGCCGCCGAGAGAATTCAGAGACACCGGGACAAAAGAGAAAAAAAGCCCTCTGGGAGCGAAGCGTGCACAAATTTTTCAGGGTCAAGAAATTAACTATGGTCAAGGTTACTGTGACGCTAAGAGGGCGCTTCTGGTGAAGTACAGACCATGCTTCGCTACTGATTGTTGTTGTTGTGTACTTTGAATTTTGTTCTGTTATGTCATTGGTTAATCTCAATTAGTATTATTAGCGTCATAAAGGCGGATTTCCACGAAGCGAATTGTGCAGCGAATTCGCCGCGAAACTTAACTAAGCATGCGCAGTTTGAGTAATTTGCTTTCACATTGAGCGCTTGAAAAAGTAGAAACAAGTTCTACTTTTTCGCGGCGAAAGCTTCGCATGACGCTTGAAACAAAGGAGAGTGCAGGAAGCACTGACACTGATGATCATGTGATCTTAAATCCTCACTAGCAAATGGAATTATCCTTTCTTGGTATGGTCTTCGAATATCTTTCTTACCCAAGCACTTTTCTTTGACTTCTGCTTTTTACGATGCAATAGCATTAAGTTCAAAATGAGAATTCTCTTTCTAATTAATAGTAGCGTGTTTACGTTTGGAGTCATGATGTAGCTTATCAGTAACGAAAGAGGCGCCAAAATTCGCTTCTGCGTGGAAATCAAAAAACAAACTCTCCGACTAAATTTTCGCGGCGAATTCGCTGCTCAATTCGCCTCGTGGAAATCCGCCTTAACGGGCGCGCCAAGTTGAGAGTAGAGAGAACGTCTTGAAGAAAACAATCGGAAAAAGTAGCAGCCTTGTTGTGAAGGTTTAGAAGACGCTTAGCCGAAGTTTATAGTAAAGGTTCGAGCTCTAGAGTTGGTTGCCCTTCATAATGGGAAAGTCCTGAGTTTATATTGCTAAAGTACATGTCGCTGATTGATTATTAATAATTGCTGTGTTGTCGAAGAACTCACTCATCTTAGCCTTTCCTGCGTAATCCAGGCGAAAGTTTAGCATTACTGCTTGTACAATTTATGAGGCTCCCAGACTGAAACATTGGGTCTCTTGAACCTATAAGGCCCCTTGAGGCCTTGGAACAAATTACCCCCTAGCCCTCTCTCGGCGGCCCTGGGTAAATATTGAGGAAAGAGAAAGAAACTGCGCGTGCTGAGATCAGGCACTGCGCTGGCTCCGATAAATGACTCAAAACATTGCATGCACATACCCCCCTGCAAGGGGGGGGGGTAATTCCAGGATTAACGGTATTTTCAGAAATGTATTGCTTAGCCGAATATTTTTAGGACATTCAACGTCATATATTTGAGTCATTTTGACTGGCCTGTAAATCATTGAAAAACCTCGTGACCAAAGCCTTGTTTTGTTATTGTCTTATAAATTAGGATGCATTCTGTTAGTCAAGTGAAGTATAACCGACTAATATCAGTTTGTGAAGATTAACACAGAATAGAGAGTTAAGCTTTTTTCTGGGGTATTAGTAGGCCTGTTTTGGTTGGAGCTGTCGCTGTAGATTATGGGTTCTTATCCTACCGAGTTTACAAATAAACAGAGACCCAGAAAAAGCAGTTTTTGCACCGATAGAAATGCATCTTGTAAAGACAGACCTTGTAAAACTTGTATTTGCGATGATCATCTCGTTTACTATTCCCAATGGGATTATTGTGATGTTCCTCCAACTCTTCCAGCTTCAACGTCAGCATCGAGCACAACGTTAAAGAAAACAACAGAAAAGTCCTCCACATCCTTTTCCACTTCAACAACAAATGCAAGAACTGCTACTACAGCAACTGCGAGCACAAAAGTGAAGGATACAACAACAACTGAAAGAGTGTCATCTTCGCCTATTTTTACGACTAAGAAAACCGCTGTTTATGTAAGCTCAGAACCAACGACTGTGTTTACTACCAAAGACGGAAGTAGGCCAGCTTCAAGTGTCTCGAGTTCATCTGCAGATACCTCAAGTAAGACTTTCTATTTGCTAATCAAATACTCTTATAATACTTATTGATTCTGAATCTAGTGAACAGTTGACTATGATCAAAGTTTGAGGTGACATCTGCTTTGAAAAGAAAGTTTTTATACTGCGCAGAAAATTTCAATTTTTAAGACTTCATCGTGCGCGTCTGAGGTAAATTCCTTGGAATTTTTGCGCGGATCAGATTTCAAAATTGTTGCGAATAATTGCAAGCTGAGCCGTTTTCCTATCCGGCATCAAATAAAGGCTGCTGCGTAAGAAAATAGTTTGATAGTTACAGGTACTAATGCAGATTCGTACTGCCTGCATGTCTGCCATGTTGGCAATTACTAAACATGGAGTGTGTGAGTATAATCGCACCGTGTTTGGTCAATTTCATAATGGCAGACATGGAGGCGGTACAAAACTGCATTAACTGTGTAGTGTAGACGTGGCCTGAAAGTAGGAGAGCAGCTTACTCCTCTAGTCAGGGGCGTAGCTAGGGGGTGTGTGGGGATGCCCCACCCCCAATCCTCGGCGATCTCGTCAGTAAATGACTGCGTATTTTGCCATCACACAGCACAAAGGTCTTGCAAATGCCATTTCTAGCATCAATGCAACTAAAAATAAGGATTTGGTGCTAAGAACACACTTCTTCTGGTAAATTCACACCTTTGTTGGTAATTTCACAGTTTTACCAGTTTCTGTCGGTAAAATAATTATTGCTTTACACCCCTTCCCCCCAGAAACAGAGGTCATGTGACACCACTGCTTGTTGGAGACCAAACATAACTGATTTCAGTAAACGTAGCCTTTGAGCCACAAAGGTGTGTTATGTATTGTTGTTGTATTTTTAGTTTATTTTACGTTGTATGTCGTGTTAATTTACCTTTGATTTTATGTGTTGAAAATGCATGCATGTGTAAAGTCCTGGTGTGTCAGTAAACCTCTTGTAGTGCAGTATCACCCTTCCAGGCAATGTATTGACAGTGGTGACTTCTAAAAATTTTAACAAAGGGGGCTCTACGCACAACCATGCCCATAGTTTGGGTGTGGCCCAGCTATAACCACGCCCATATCTCCAAAGATGGAAACATGATAATTTAGTTTAGCACTGATATGGTATAGTCAACAATAAGAAATGCCTCAATAACCATATATCAGTGCACAGTTGATCATAGCACTTTGGAAGCAAGGCCAATAAACTCTGAAAAGCCAAGCCAAAGCAAGAGTTTTAGGGGGGGCTGAGTCCCCCCAACATGAGCAGAAATTTTAACAAGGGGGGCTCCGCCCCCCTGAGCCCCCCTAGAAATCACCCCTGTGTATTGGTGTCTGTTAACATGACCTGTTCTCTGAAGTAAAATGCGTTGTTTAGTGCCTTGCTTATATTCTATATATTGATGTTTTAATTCAGTCTTGAAGTTATAACGCAATAGAAAAGGACAAGGCGTAGTTCATTGTGTAGTTCTACTTTAGCCCTAGGCTCTAAGGCTTATCACCGGTCTCCAGAAGAAGCCACATACACGTTACAGGTGTTTTTAAGAAGGTCGCAGACCAATACACCCTTTATATGAATGACGTTGTGATGTATATAGTAGATTTCTTGCTTTTATAAGTTTATGGACACTTTCGTTCTCCCAGCACAGATGTCAAGAAATAGCAGGCGTGCTGGGAGATGAGTGGATGTTTTTTTAGATGTGTCTGTGCTGGGATCGTTGAGATAGTAGTATTTTTTGTTTGCATCTAGATTAAATTTTGGACTATCGATACAATATTTGTTCTTATGTTCAGCTTTTGTTATGCTTTATGATGAAGTAAGACATGTGTAGCGATTTGAATATAATCCTTTGATTTTCAATGTTCTAAGGATCAAATCCAAAAAAATTTAAGGATTCATTGAGACTTAGTGAAAAATTAGGTTTTCTTATAAAGAGGTGCGTTTGGTTATAAAAAATTGCAAGAAAATTAGCAAACTCTTGTCAAATAGGAATTTTTTAATTTCGAAACCGAAACTGCAACGTACGATTTGCCAAAGTCGAAAGTGTTGAATTCGATGTTCTCACCGGGGAATGTACTTTAGAGTGTTCTAAACTTAAACTTGTATCAACAATAGCAATTTGATGATGAGGGTATTCTTGCCCCCATGTCCCCTTTTGCGAGCGTAGGAGCAGCTTTCCCCGCTTGCCCCTGTTCTCTCACTCCAGCGTAAAATTACTGAATTACAGAATTAACCCATGACAACGAACTTTGAAGTGGCACAAGACTTTTGATACTGTCAATTTTGTTAGGTGGCACAAGACTTCTGATATTAAACCCGGCGCACACAATGAGGATTTTGCTGAGCGAAGTTCCAAGAATGAAACTGTCCTCAGCAAAATCGTCACCGTTTGCGGTCAATTTTTGGTGAGGAATTGTTCATTCGTGGCTGTGAGGGAAATATCTAGCATGTTTGATAATTTCTGCCACGAATGACACATTCCTCAACGTTTGCGCTGGCAGTGAGGAATTTCCTCACCATGTCTCCTTGACGACAATCAAATATCAATATCAGATTACAATGGGTGTACTGACGTCAACATGCAGAGAAGCTCAAATGAAGATACCATCCTACAAGTAACATAAAGAAGTAGATCAATCTTTTTCCTCGCATCAATTACGTATACCCATGTAAGCATTCAAATCTGACATTTCCAACTTGAGAGCCATGTCAGCAAGCGAGCTTTCCTCTTGTATTTCTGCTTTCAGATCCCCTTGAGCTCAAATTGTAGATACTTCGATATTAGGGTAAAATTTCATCAAACTGACTTCCACTAACAACAATTTTTCAACTGAAACATGCTAGATATTTTCTTCACAGTCACAAATATGGACCGCAAACGGTGAGGATTTGGCTGAGGAAAGTTTCATTCTTGGAACTTTGCTCAGCAAAATCCTCATCGTGTTCGTCGCGCTTAAGTAACAATTTTTTCAAAAAAAATTAGTCGGGGGGCGTCTATTCCGGACTGGGGAGTACCCTAGACCAACTCTGCCCCCCACAGACAGTTTACTTGTAACTGAAAACTGTTTGGGTGGACAGTTTGCCATGGCCATCAACATCTACCCCCTTCTAAATCTCTAAAGAGTTTGGGGGAGGGGACTCAGCCGCAGGGAGGAGGGCGGAGGGGGCAACTTGCTTGAAGGTCTCGAAGTCAAAGACCCCCATGAATTCCACTGCTTCGAGGTCTAGGGGGTCTTAAGTAACTTTCTGAGGCTAATTCCAGGGGTGACGACAGAAATTTTCCGACAGGGGGCTGACTCTTCCGACAAGGGTGCTAAAATACACTTTCCAGTGTACTATAAATGCCAAAAATCTCCGAAAAAGTAGCTTTTCACCTTCCGACGGAGAAGCTAGCATGTTCCGACGGGGGGCTATAGCCCCCTCTAGCCCTCCCCTAGCGCTACCCCTCGTTGATCCCCATTAATTCCATTAGTGAGACAAAGTTTGTGCGTCATGAAATAAATGCTACTGCCATTTTTGCTCTGCGAATGGCAAATTTTAAGTTCGGGGGGACTCACCCCCATACCCCCTTTAAGTTTTGTCCCTGGTCTAGGACGTAGGGAGCATTCACAAATGGGGACAAATTCATTCAGGAGCACCCTCACAAGTGAGAAAAGCAGCTATGTAAGCTGAATAGGGACAATTGTCACACAAGGTTGTGAAAAATGACAGGTTCTTGCACCCATTTCCTATTTCAATGTTGTCGTATCTTGTACAAGGGTGTTGATTTCTCACGTGATCAAATGGCATTGTATTTGAGTGCCATGTTGAGACAAACTCTGAGTTCTGTCAAGGAAATATGGATTGTACTGTTTCCGCCGCTATTTGTATTGTTGAATATACGATGTGATGTCGGTGAAGTTCGACTGGCCTAACTTGTGTACTCTCTGATGATACAGTTGTCCATCGTTGTCAGCCATCTTGTGTTTTAAATTCTGTGGTGGAAATGTCAAGAGTTTTCGATAATCCAACACAATCTGCGAGGTTAAGGCATGTGTATTGTCGTCAAAGAAAAGCATATTGTAAGCGGAGTTCATCTGGAATATTTTGCAAGCAATGCATCTGCCGCAGAGACTATATTTTCGTTAAACAGTATGGTGTTTGTGTTAATCCCTTGGAACTTTCAACGTCTACGTCAGGTACAAAACGGAAAATCTTTTTTATAAAGAGTGGGTTGCCAGATTGGAAGCTTTGTATAATGCGCGGGGGATTTGTTTCGTGGCCTAGAAATTGCGCGGCTGCAAGTAGTTTGGGTGAGAATTCTGAACGACTGAAAGTTAAAGAGTAACGTATAACAGTGTCTGGGCTGGAAGAAATTTGCGCGGCTGGAATGCTCATTTTACAAGAACTGCACGGCTACAACTGCGGCTGACAGCTGATTTGTATAGGAGATAAATCCCCCACTCAAGGCAGAAAGTCCAACCTGGGTTGGCTATATAGCTAATGGTTGTTTTTGACACTTTACAGGACAGGTGGTTGTCACAAATACATCTGGCCAAGCTAACGAGACATCTGTTCGTTTTAAAAGAAAAAAATTTCCAAATGTCCTTTTGGATCTCGTCTGTGCAAATGTCTCATTTGCTCTGGAAGAGGTTCTAGGGTAGAAATTTACCCGGTTCGCACCTGCTCGCACCTAATTGCACCGTACATGTCATGCGCATCATCATTATCATTCATCATTTTCATTATTTATAGCTGGCTACAACTATAGTTGTTAAAAGCTAATTCAAGCCAACTATTTAAACAAGGTAAAAAAAGGAACAAGGATTAGACTATGTCATAATACAGGTAACCAATCACAGTGTAGTAACATCACTACAGACTATAACAGAAATGAAAAAGAAATACTTATTTACAAATTGATTAATGGCATACTTTGCCATCCCACTTTGCGATCGATTGTTGAATTTTGTCTCATGAATCATGAAAGTGCGATCACTTTGCGATCACTTTGCGATCAATCCAGTGTTAATGGTGACATCCATTGTTCTCCTATTTACGGAATAAATGCTTTGGTGACTTAATTCGTTTCTTTTCTCATTCTATGCTATCTAATTGCTATTTTACACGTTTTTTTGTAAGAAAGTGGTTACAATTGCTGAAAAAGTAGGGAGGTTTTAGTAATTTTAAGTGTTGTTATCATATTGTATTTTAGGTACAAAGATAAGAACCACCCCTACAACTTCAGCTGGGAGCTCAAGTCCGGCGGCGAAGGTAAACACGTATTTGGAACTTATTTAACACCAACTTTGCCGGTTTGGAGGCCGTCCTTCTTCTTTCGTGACGCTCTGTAACATAGCTTCCCTGACGAATTAAGGAAACATATATATGTTTAGGTGTCAGATTTGTAAGTTTATGGTAGAAGTTGATAGTTATATATATATATATATATATATATATATATATATATATATATATATATA
>WIPJ01000166.1:24991-51088 GCA_018155075.1 Cassiopea andromeda
TATATATAGAATTCGTATAGCTACGTGGTAACACTGGATTACACCAAGTAATTCCTCATTTCTGGCAATGCTCCATCCTCTTCTCAACACAAACCAGCAGTGGCGATTTTAGGGGGCAGGTGGCCACTACCCCAGGCCCTGCATTTTTGGTAACCCAAAAGGGGCTGCACACCTAGGAAAAGTAGAAATGAAATAACAGGAAAACTTTTGAATACACACTGTCCTTTTATGCGTGGTTTTATAGGGAAATGCAAAGCACACAGTCAAACCTTGAATACTGAAATGAGTTCTTAAGTAGAATTTTGTTATTGACTTCTCCCTTGCAGCCAACAGCAGCAAAAACAACTGAGTCGCCTGGAAGTAAAGACAAAATTAGTGCAGGTTCAACTTCAAATACAGGCCTAATTGTTGGAATCTGTATTGGATTGCTGGCCATTATAATTTGTGCTTTGGTATTTCTCTATTTAAGAAGAAAGAATAAGTGTCACAAGTAAGCTTCAATTTATCTTTGTCTATGGGAATTGAAACATTTGTCGAAGGAGTTTTATGCTAGTTTGTCATATCTTTTGCAAGGATGATGTTACCGTTTAAATATACTGATATTCTGTATTTCATTACATGACGTAGCAGGGAACTAGATGGCAAATGATACCCGTAGCTACAGGGGCACAATGGGACAATGAGTCCCAAATGAAAAGTTTTGCATGGTTTTGCCCCCCTCCCCCAACATTCAAAGTGATGGTAAAGGCAGGTTTTACCTCTCTAGGTGGACATTTCCTCCAAAACTGCGTACTCGTGGCACATACAAATTGCTTTCGCAGTACGACACGACATGTTTCGTTACTCGGATGTTTAGCTGTTGATGTTGCTGTGACTGTGTTTGTTCTGCTTAACTTATTCAGGGTCAATAATTATCTCTTGCTTTTAGAAGAATCAAGAGGTTCAGCAAAGATCCTTGCCAAGTGGATCTTAAAGGTAAGTAGTTTTTGAATTCACTCACCCTAATTAAGCCTTTTCGATTCATTGTTGTCTCATTTACTTAAGAAGCCAAGGGCTAAAAACGCCCTTACATGAATTCTCATAGATAAATTCTTCTTTGAATTCTCTGCTATGGTTGTTTTGTAATCAACAGCTCCGGAGGACAATAATCTAAAGTAGTTCTAATTGCTGTTCTTCTGCACCAGAGTTGCCAGATGGGCGGTTTTCACGCCCAATTGGGCTTGTATTTTCGTCGCTTTCCGGGCTTTTTCCGTTGGGCGGATTTGCAGTTTTTGGGCTGGTTTTAGGATTCTGACTTTTCAGTAAGATTCTGAATCAAAAAATGATAAACTGCGTTTGTGAGAAGCACGTGCGCAATGCTATGTAAGAGGCCAATGAAAAAGATACACATACGCAAGGGGCCGTTCAAATATTACGTTACGCAAGGGGGTGGGAGGGTCTTTTGATTTTTGTGACAAAGTATGACAATGGGTAAGTGGGCAGTTTTTGCAGTGTGATGTCACATTTTTTAAAAAAACTCGACATTTAGTACATTTCGCTTCATAATAGCAAGTTCGGCCCTTTTTAGAAGAATTTTAGTTTCACATCGAAAGTAATCTGGTAGTCATATTTTGATTCCATTGTGAGGCCAAAGAAGACACAGTAAACACATTATTACGATTATCATATTATTACGATTATCATATTATTACGATTATCATATTATTACGATTATCATATTATTACGATTATCATATTATTACGATTATCATATTACGTTATCATATTCAACTTCGTAATGTGACGTCACACAATGAGGGGTGGGTGGGTGGTTTTGAATTTGTGACAAAGTATGACAGGGGTGGGTGGGTGTTAAAAATGCCAAAATTATTGTGACATAATATGTGCCTGGCCCCTAATGTTGTATAAGATGCACGTATACAATTTTCACAAGAAACTGACTTTCAAGAAATTGATTCATAAGCGTTGTCCACACTACACAAACTAAGCAGGGTTCGCCCCAGGTCAGTTAAATCTAGGTCGAACCCAGGTTGTGTCAACAATGAAGTCAACTAATTTATAGTGTGGACAGAAGCTTTGGGTGAACCTAGGTTAAAAATTTTCCGCATACATGGGCATTTCATTCTGAGTCCTCGGTTGCACTTTGGTATTAAACATTACCGATAACAACACATCCCGCGTCGACACCTCTAGTTCAATTCGTTTTCTAAAAATCACAATGATAGCAGTATCTGTGATAATGCAGTTGAAAGAAAATAGAAAAAATGTATGTTGAAAAGAATTATACGTGTTATCATGCCATAATTATGCGGAATATCATTTGGTAACACTGTTCTGCGCCCTCTTGAACACAGTACTGTTGAAGAGCCTCTTGTCAACGATTTTTTTGAATTCTTATGTATATTTTTTGTGTCCTCGTTACCCAGATCAAAGTAGAACGTCAACAGTGGAAAGTCCAACATCACCCAGCTATGATTATGCTTACTATGAATCCGACATGGGTGCTGGACCAATCGGTTTAAGACCTCAGTCACAAGGGATGGGAAATCCTGTTTATGGGAACAAGTTGCGCATATCAAGTCCATTTCAGTATGAAAGCGAAACAGACGGTATGCCACTTCAGCAGCCAGTTTATCAAGAAGTCACTGCGGAGCAGGTTTATGCGGATCCAGATTTGACAAAAGTTGTGGAAGGTGGTCACCAGGAGCCAGTTTACCGTGTAGTGGATGACGAACCGCAAAACACTGAATCACCTAACAGTCCCATTTACCGTGAAATAGACGAAGCCCCGATATACGCAGAAACTGTGCCTGACGCACCCGAAGAAGATGCGACGTATCCAAAGCAATACCAGGCGCTAAATTATGCGACAAGAGATAATGTATACCAACCTCTCTCGGATGATTGGGAATCGAGGAGGTATAACAAATGAAGTTGGAACATTTCGATTGATCTGCTTGCAACATTTTGTTTTACACGTTTAGAACGTTCAGTACACGTTTTTTTTGTATAAGAAAAAAGTTTATAAGAAAATGAGGCTCAAATCGTCAAAATCTTAAGAAAAGCGTAATAAAATCACGAGGCTCAATTTCCAAAATTAAGTGTTTTTATAGGCCAAAAATCAGTATTTCGTCGTTATTGCATTCAAAATGTTAAAGATGAAATTCAAATTCATGTATACAATATTATTAACGATAGTGTAAGGCAGTCTAGCCAGTTTATTTCAGTAAAAGTTAAGAAAAATTTAAGAAAATCTCAGGCTCAATTTAGGGAAAAGTTAAGAAAATTGAGGCTCAGGCAAAATAATGATTTTCTTATAAAAAAACGTGTATTGCATTTAATAGGACAAACATTTTATAAATTAGTGTTTGTAGCCGATTATACCCACACATTAGTTCTCAAACTAAAATGCACGTAATTTGCACACTAACTGAGGTCACCAGCAAATTATGATTATGAAATAGACCTTAGAAATAAGTGAATAAAAATACCATAATTTAAGAGTATATCAATTAGCTAAATGTGTATTATGACGTCAGATTGTAGAGCAACAGACGTTTGGATGTAGTATGAATGTCAAAAGCAACATTGTGTTGTTGACAGTACTTCATGGCCGTTTTCAGGCGAATTTTATTGTGGCAATATTGGATTGTAATTGCTTTTGAAGTCGAGTTGTATAAAGTTAGATTTGATTCTTTTTATAGAGAGTATTAAAAGTTATTCACCCAATACGTAATGCCAAGTTTGCTATTTTTGAGACCTTCCAGGGCTCATTTTAGAGTGTTCTTTGCCACTTTTTGTGGTCTTGGAAATCTGGAGTATTGTTTTGCAAGATAAAGTGTGTTCAACTTTCTCACTTCCATATGCTTCTTATTTCACAGAAGCCTTTCTATGCTTTGGTCTGTATATGCTTTATATAAATTTCGAGAACAGTACAGCATGTGTTTCTATGTGGCATCATGCAACAAAAGATTCCACATGAAATTTTGGATTGTTTGATTGGCGTGGTCCCCAGAAAGCACAAGTAGGGTGTGATCAAGCTCTTTCATAGCATTGTTTGATCTTTGAAAAATTCCTTAATATAGAACCCGAGAACTTCCCTCCCTCTCGCTTAGCGATCCATAGTATAACCCACCACATGAGAACACCAAGGTACCCTCCCTCCCTACGCGCTACGTAACGGATGAATGATCTCTTGTATTTTGTAGCCGTTAATTTAAGCACAATGCAGCTTCATGATATTGCTACCTGTACCATTCAATTTGCTGCCATTATTTGGTTCGTGCATTTGATATTAGTTTTTATAATTTTCATACTTTTAATACTTCGCATACTAAATATATATGAATTTTTATATGCATAGATAGCCTATTGAGAAAAGTTAACCGATTCCACTCTATACCTCGTTTTTTGAACAACAGGGACCTGGGGTGGCAACATAACAGTATGATGTCATTTTCTGAGAGTGACGTTAATCGCAGTAAGTTGAGAGACATTGAACTAGTACGCATGCGTTGCTTAGTATCCATTTATCAATCATATTATGTATCATGATAACTCATTGGCAGCATAAATGTTATGAGTTTCAATATGTATATCTGCTTGTAGAAGAAAGTTCTTGTTTTTATTTCTGAATCATCAAATTTCACAGCAGCTTTTTAGATGAAAACTAAGATTGCATCTGTTGAAGGCTGAAAGTTTTGAATATTTTGCATTTAGCTGAATGATATTCCAACGGACAGATTTTTAGAACTTTACATAAATTTAACAATTTGTTGTGGCACAGCAACACATACTTTATGAAATTTAGCAATCTGGTATGTTTTAGCTTTTGTTCTTTATGAATTTAGAAATAAGGAGCAATGCGAAATGCTACAGTTTCTCTAACTACCTCATAAACTCAGTTTTTCTCCCGAAATCTCGCCAGTATTTTGCCAAGCCTTCTTTGCAAAATACCCCGAAACAGAAAAAGTAACAATAGCAATGTGAAGTTTTACTATTGGCCTATCGTTTCATAAAATTTGTGAACCACATTAGCTCTGCTTATGAAGTTTCATCATCCCAAGGCATCAAATGAGTCAAAATGGAAATTGCACACTTTCAGCGCTCATTTATCAATACTGCAATGCAATTTGTCAAAACATTGGTATAGCAGAACCATAAGATTCAGATGATTATCCGAATAATGCGAGAGTTGCTTTCTCTTTTGTATTCAAAATGAATGTTGCAGTAGAACCGTTAATGGTACATTTCACTTTGCTTTGCAGCTACCACTGCTCTTGTGGATTCTGTTTTTTAGCATGCTGATTTTTAGTGTTTAGGCGAAGCTAAGAGATTACTCAAACACGGCGCCACTGGGTCGGGAGCTTCAGCCAGCCCCGCTTTTTGCCACGTTGCGATTTTGAAAAGACAAATGTTTTAAGGATAACAGTTTGTTTTACTTTTCAGCTCCCCTCCACTTCTTTCTAGCTCCCCATTTTTTACTTAGTGGCACGGGGCCTGATGCTTGAAGATTCTGTCGTCAAAGAAGATTGTGTTCCAAAGAAACGGTCAACTGCGCTGCGTGTTGCCTTCGATCTCATAATTAAATTGAAGTCTCTGCTGCGTCTTATACACGCGTGCATCTAGCACGCGAGCGAGTATATATCGTAATAATGTGGAGCATTCATTTAAAGTCTTAAATTCAACGCAATGAGTAGCAAGAGTACTCACAGTGTTTCATAATTCTTTTATTTCTTCATATGCTGATTTGTTCCATCTGCTGTTCCTCCAAAATACTTTTTGTGGGAAGCGAAGTTTAGCGACAAAACGTAGAATATGAATGACGATGAATAAACATGATTCGTATTTTTCCAATCTTTCTCGATAGTTCCAGACTTACGACACTTTGCCAATTGAAGGCACATTCCAATGATGTAAGACAATTCTGGGATCCCTCAGCAAACAGTGTAAAAAATAAACTAATAGGGACTTATATAGAAAAATTAACGATAAACAAAATCTACAAGGGGAACTAAAGGAAAACTGGAAACAAGACGGGGTAAATCAATAGAAAATATGCAAACTGCAAAAGTGGGGTCAGTCTGGGTTCACACTGAACCTGGCAAACCTGGAGAATATGCCATTTTTGCGAAAAGTCAGGGAAAATCTGGAATAGTAAGAGAGCTTTCTACAATTATAATTCAATTCAGGTAAAAAATTATTGAGCCCTCATATCGTTTTCATTAATTATTGGCATGGTTGTTCACAAATTCGTTGCTCTAATTTTCATCAGTAAACGTGAACTGTGTGCTTTGCGTTGTGAAGCTACAAGTATAATATGCATTAACTATCTGTTAGGCTCCATTTTCTTTATTTCTTTTTGCAAATTTGTGACATGTGGGTGTAGGAAAAGTGTGTCTTTTTGGCTACCAGTCAGGGAAAATTCAGGGAATTTCGATTCACGTATTGGGTATGAACCTTGTAAGTGTAAAATCCATAGAAGTTATGGTACGTTTTGTTTGTATACTGTATTGATGGCACTAACGTAGCACCATTCAGGAATTTTTTACCGCCACAGGTCTATAGCAGTTTGGCGGTCAATTCATCGCACCTATAAGAGTTAGAGTCAGATAACTTTTCGTGTCGGTAACCCTTCATCATTTTACTACAAAATTGCATCACAGTTTCTGCAATCAACTCCATTTGACTTCTTTTAACTGCTTTCTTTGTATGCCGTTTCTCATTTCAAGTTGTCTTCTTCGCCCGCAAAATAGACTGTCCTGGATGAGCCCACTGGATGAACCCCATGTTAATTAGGGGTATCGGTGTAAACGAGGCTGGTGAGTCTTTGTAGTCTCTGGGAAGGAGGAATCAAAAAGTTGAACTTGTCTTCCGTGTTTGAGTGTATGACAGCTGGTCGGACGTGCAGAAGTCGTGGAAAGCCCCGAATGTGAAGGTATGAACAATAGCATCTGCATATTTCGACTTTCAGTCTTGTAAATTAATAATTGAGAGCACATTAATAATGCAAAAGAGCTTCTTGCTAGTTTTCTGTTTTGTCATTCATTGGCGCTATGGTAGCCAGAAATGCGCACTTCAAATGACCTTTTCATTTATATTCAATTATTTGATCTCATGTTTAGTTGCTCTTTTAATTTCTTTGTTTATCTCAGGATCAGAGAATTTATGAGTTGAAAGAAATAGGAAAGGCATTTATTTGTTCAGGCCTTAAGTGTTTATCTGACATTAGCGCAGTGTACCGGAACAGTTGCTTTTGGCACTTGGAAAATAAAAGTGACCATTTGTTTCCTTGCCTTTAACATATGACAAGTGTCAGTTTATATTTTAGTTTCAGGATGGCTTATGGCTTGCTTGATATTTCTTTAGATTTTTTTAATTTCTTAGTGAAATAAAGCAATAATTTGTGGCTCTCATGCAATCCATTTCATTTGTTAAATTTTTGAAATTTTAGTCTCTCATTGTATAATTACTCCAGAGATGCCAATGGTGTATCATCAGCAGTTCTCTTGGGTTTAGATTTTGTATAGTGCATGCAGAAGAGACCCTGATTAGATTTTGATAATTTGTAAATAATTGACTTTCAAAATACTAAATTGATACTTCAATGGAACAACTTCATTCAGATGATAATTTTCAACTGTATGAGAAGGTGCTTCATATTAAGTTTGCAAGTCAATTATAATATATAATTAGAAGCTAGAAATTAGCTTAATCCCTTTTCCATTAGTCATAATATAGAAATACATTTAAATATCTATTGTAGAAAAGTTCTTGAGAATATTTGCTACACATGATAAGCAAGTTCCACTTTGAATCTCTTGTTTCAACAACTGGAATTAGTGGCAATAATGGTAGTTGCATATATTTGTATGTAAATGAAGGGCTCACTATTACCATTTTCTGGATGAGTAAGATTTTGGTTTTGGGTCTTTGATATGCTTCAAAATCATCAGCAATTATCAAAGTAGTGCAAAAGGAAATAGTAATAATCCAAGTATGTCAGGATATGAAAAGCTTATTTTTCACACAGTTAAAGTTGAATGTGGTATCTTATGTTTGGAATATGGTCATAGTAGATGAGCAGAGATTTTTAAATGAAACAAAATCTGTCACATTGAATGTAAATAGTGCTTGAAGCAGAAAATTCTTTCACTGCTGTTTGTAAATCTCCCTCATCCAAAGCTTACTGAGAACTCAGTTTCCAACTTCAGTAAACCTGGTGGCTTAGAAGCTGTATTTTTCCTAAATCTGGTAGCATTTGGATATTCCTTTTTACCTTGACTTTTAAGATAGCATTGATTAGGATTTGTACAGGCAATTTGCTATCATAAAAAATACTTCTTACATATCAGATCAGGTGTTCTTTTCCCATCTCTTTCCCCCTTGCTATTTGAGAGTTGTATTGTTTTCATACTTTGAAAGAAATTGTTGAAACTGATATGAATGTTTGTGAATTTGTTGAAAAAATTGAATCAGAAAATATGCAAATGTTGGATTATAGGTTATAGAAGTGGCTGAGCCTGTTTTGTAGCATAGTAATATGGGGATACCATGCTTGCTACAGCTATTAATTGAGAATTTTTTGAAAGCTGTATCTGAGTACACAGTGAGCCATGACTCAAACTTGGGCCCATTCTGCAAGGCAGGCACTCTAGGGTTGGGGGCTGCTACCTCTCCCCCCTTTTGCCAGTGTATGCTACCATACAATAAATAGGCCATCCTTTCTAAGTTATAAAGTGCATTGTGATATTCAAAAAGGGGCTTTTAAAAATCGTTATTATAACCATTTTAAGGGGCTCCGCCCCTGACCACCATTTCCACGCCCCAGTAGGAGATGGCCACTATTCCCCAGCCCTCTCACTCAAAAATATGCTCAAGCATCCCTGTATGGAAAATAAAACTATAGACACGTAAGCCTTTTGTTGATTACACTGAAGCATAGACGGCAGACTTCCCTGTTCGAAAAGGCATGTACTGTGTTGTGTTTACGTCATTTTGTGCAAACTTCTCTTTCCGTTTTGAGACTGACAGAGCGTATCCTACACCATTATCCTCAACGACGTTTTCCCCAAAACGGAAGGCAAATTGATAAGGTTCTGAAATCGCATTTTGATACTGGGTCAAATTGCTTCTTCCCAGCAAGGAATGAAGATTTTCTTTTTTTAATATGAAGCTGTTATTTGGCTGATGGAACGAGGACAATTTTCAAGTCAATGCAGTTATGGTGTAAACGTGTTCAAAAAGTGATGTTTTCTTCATGTTTACTTGCTTGATTGGCATTAATCTCTTGGCTGCTGCGCAAAAAATTTGCATTTAAAACATTACAGCGGTATAGCAACGACCGAATGTGGTAAAATATAGGAAAATGGGGCAGAATACGACGAAAATGCTATCCGCAGAAAAGCCTGGAGTTAGAACTGGCACCCAAGGACAGTGAGTTGTCATTATTAGCAAAAGTTTTAAAGGAATTTTGCTTGAATACTATTATGTAAAGGCCTCTTAGGCCTTTCAATTTTGCGGGTGGCATTATGGGGGTGCTCAGTATTCAGGGACGTCGCGAAGCACTCTACTTTGGGGATCGGGTGGAGCTGAAAATTTACCTAATCAAAGCAAATTTTGTCTGAAACTCTTAACTTGTAACCAATTGCCACAATGCTCTTTGTCGCACCTTCAATAGTTTGGAGCGATTGCGTGCAGAAAGTCAGAATAAGACAGATTGTTCTCTATTTTGGATGAGAATAAATATTTGAATCACTATCCCCTCAGCTAGGGCAATTTTTAGTATTTAAAGTGGTGTGGAAATGCCTCACCAGCCCCTTTCATTGCTCCACAAGTGGAACATGTTTGCCCTACCCCTTAAGTGTCCTTTTGATTTAATGACTTTTTTATTTCTTGCCTTATTTGAAATATTTTTGAGGATGAAAAAGTCTTAGTCTTCATTGAACAGGTTTCAAATCCCAATTCACTTTTTATTCACTAGGTTCAAGATGGACACTTCTAGTGACAAACTAGTGAGGACTCACCCTCCATAATTTAAATGAAATGAAAAGTTGTAGGTTCTACAGCCTATAGCAGAGTTTTAAGAGCATTTTTGAAAGTCTGTTAATCTGTAGATTCTGCATTTATCTTAAGAGCCCTTTTCTCACCAGTATAAAATCCTTAAAAAATGCCCTGCCTCAGCTCTGTGGTAGGAGGCAAGAACTGCGAAAGAAGTTGAATGGATACAGTAAAGAAACAGTGAAAATGAGGGCTTACCACAGGAAAGATTTTTTATCATGCATGTTCTACTGAACGTCAGAAAGCGCCCCTTTGAGAAGTGGAGAAGACATACCCACCTCAGCCTATTCCGTGGCACTGCACCTGATCCCTGTTCGTAGGCTGACAGCTGATACATCGTACCTCCATTTTTCGTTCCGTTATTTCCATTCAAATCGCTTCTCATCATTGCTTCTGCATTTCAATGAGTGAATTACTGTTGCCATGCATAGGCAGCAGTATACTTGTTTTGTATTCTCAACTATATATCTCTTTAATTCATATAAGTGTATAATTTCAAACACTGGCATTTTTGTGTGCTAATGATATTGCCCTTCTTCTAATGCTAATGATATTGTCCTTCTACAAAGTTATTCGATTCTTTCACGCCGATTTTTCAACAACAGCTACTTTTTGGCAACCTTTCTTAAATCAACGATACCAACAATATCCTTTACTACCTATCTTTATCCAAGCCAGATTTTAGCACCTGAACTACCTAAATTGTTTCTCTTGTTTGCAGAACTTACGCGAAATCTTCTGCCAAATACACATTAGAACGTATAGCACCCCCACCCCCGCCCCCCATCGCGGCGTCCCTGCCTGCATTTCATTGCTGGAATTTTTTGTATGTTATCCTGGGTGTTGTATCGTATTTGATTGAATGACTTGATTAATGAATGAATCAATGAATCAGTCAATCAATGAATCAGTCAATCAATGAATCAGTCAAGTTGATTAGTGATTATTATGAAGTTTATTTATAGATCTCCCTTTTACCCCTTCAACCCTCTGCCCCCTGCTCGCATCTCTCTGTTTCTCCTTGCCTACCCTCTCCTGTGTAGTATTCTGTTTCATTTTTGTTGTTTACGTTGGTATACATGGTTTGCTTTTCGTGTGGTAAGTTCTGGGAATTAACCATTGTAACCATCGGAAGTTTGCAATATTCCTTGTCACAATTTCTCCTTTCACTTTCATTATAATTCTTAGAAAGCTAATTGCTGTACGAGCATACTGGCATGCCCTTTCAATAGATACAGGCCAAGTGGCAATGCCCTCTTGAATTGATTCAATGCAATACAGTATCCCTGTGGTTGAAAGTTTAGTAAGTTCGATAAGAAACCGATCAAGAATGCTATTATGGTTGATGAATTTGTTGTAATTAGCTTTGGACAAACACTACACCTACTCTGATGAGATATTAAAATTCACCGTCAATATCCATCTACATTGTCAATAGTTTCCTTGTGTCTTACGACCGAGGAGATCGTTTAGCACAATAGAAAGGCTTTTCTTGAAATTGAAACAGGATTACTAATGTGGAAGACTTGTTTCAGTGTACGTGGATATACGATGCAGCAATTAAAGTGGGATATGTTTTTATCTTGTATATTAATGCTGCTTTTGTGAGCGATTCGCAGTAAGAATGATTAACGTTGCCTTCATTCACAGGATGCTGCTATTTTATTGGATTGCATCATGAAATTGTTTTCATATCTTGACTTTATTGAACATTATTATTGGCATTGTAATTTCAATTTGATTGAAATCAAGTGGAACCTTTCGCAAATTGATTTGAAGTATCGTCTTCTGTGCTGAAATGTCGTTTTTTGTTGTCACTTACAGAGCTAATGGAAATGGTACAAGCTCAAAGAACTTCCTTCCTTTACGTTGTGAAATGGACAATTTAACTGAGAAAAATGCCAAGTCAATTGTAGCACAGAGATTGGCATTATTTCGTAAGCTAGAGCGAAGTCGACCTCGTTCTGATGATGGGAGCCCATTGACGTTCAACTCTAGTGGATTTATATATAATAAAGGCCTCGGAAAAGAAATTGTATCAGACTTTCAAATTCTAAACGCTCAGAAATCACCTGTTCGACATCTTGCTTTTAATGAACTGTTGTCAGATAGATCTACTGGAAAAACTGTTTATAAAAGTTCTGATATGGCCAGCGCTCCGCAAAATTCATCTGACGACGGCGCACCCGCTCCTTCAGTGCGTCAACTTAGGTCCATTTTTGAAGCTAGCACAATGAGGCTCACAGCGCGAAACTCTGCAGAGGAAGAGAGAGACCAAGGGGCCATTAAGAGGCAGAATGAGGTGCCACCTTTACCCAAATCAGTGAAACCTGTTCTAGTCTCTAAGGATCAGTCTTTAGAAAAGAGAGTTGACAGCACTGCGGGTACAAAGTCAAGACCTATTCGGGCGATGAGCAATGACGAAAAAGCAGTGGATGAAATTTCTTCATCTTTAGATAGTACACCTGTATGTAAATCACAAACTAAGTGTGAAGTAGCTGATGCAAAGCCAGTTATTTCTGAGAAGCCAAAAAAGTTTGTCATACGACCAAAGCCTCTTCCTTCAGTTCCAAACAGTGAAGGTGCAGATTTCAGAAGCAGAGCTGAAGATGAACATGTAAATCAGTCAAGTAACACTGGGAATGAATCTTCTTTGTCACCGTTGAATTCCTTTGTACGTCACGGGTTGCAATTTGGAGCAGTTGGTTCGGGATACGTTGACCCATCACACAAGGCTGAGACACCAATGAAGTCACCCACAGTGTCGGAAAAGAAATGGGAAACTGTTCCAATTAAGCAGAGAACTTTAGGACGAGGTGAGATAAAGCCATACGAAATTGTAAATATTGTAAAGGACGAGGATGGAGACGATCAGTTGGAGAATCATGCTGAAGTCGAAGAGGAAGCACAGCATAAAAATGGAAAGTTTAGGATGGAGTCAATGTATGTTTCTACAGGTGGGAACTTTAACGTGCCACAAATCAAGAGTGGTGTTAGGGATATGGGAGGAGAATATCAAGAAATACCTGATCAGGAAGAAGAAGAACAAAGCGAAAAGATGGGACTGGAAAGAGATGAGTGGGACCTTTCTAATCTGAATCAGAAAGAAAGCAGTACCCCAGAAATAGCAAGAAAACAGGAAACAATGTCACCCATCTATGAAAATGTCGGTGAACATGGAACGGAAGGAGGGCATTTTAAACATGAAAGTGTATCGAGTTGTGGAAGCAGTGATTGGAAAGGAAGTACTTTATCATCATCTATATTATCGGATATACACGAAGGATGGGATTCAGACGAGTTTGATGAATACACTGACGATGAAGTCTTGGAAGAAGTAAAATTCCAGACAAAGGTATGTGAATCTTCTCATTTCTAACTCTGTCGTCTCTGGTAAATGTCACGCCTTGTGTTGTTGTAGTTGCATTATGGGTGGAAACCGCAGAACTGCTACGGAATATGCATTTACGTACTAAAAGCTGTGTGGGTTTCAGACGATCCTTCGTAGAGGATCCTTCGTAGTGGATCCCTCGTACTGGATCCTTTGTCGGTATCTTAACTTCGTTCGGATCTCGGATGCGAAACTCATTCTTTCCAGTTTTCCTCCAAACCTTTCGAACGTGCAAAAAAAGCGGATTTGCT
The DNA here is from genome assembly GCA_018155075.1 of Cassiopea andromeda. Taxonomy (NCBI): domain Eukaryota; kingdom Metazoa; phylum Cnidaria; class Scyphozoa; order Rhizostomeae; family Cassiopeidae; genus Cassiopea; species Cassiopea andromeda. Next base: position 38,693 of record WIPJ01000166.1, read on the forward strand.
TCCATAATGCAAAATCAGGACAGAATGGGAATGGGTCTTATGCTGTTGCTTATCTGAGATAAGGATAGGAATAATGCTCTTTTTGTGACGTCAACTATATAAGAGAAATTGTTGTAAAGAAGATGTTGTATATTGTATGATGGATCACGTGCTTATTTACACATATCTCATTTTTTGAGATTAGTCGAATAAAAGCTACTAGACTTCTTGCTTTGCAAAACATGTTTTGGATACCTTATTCATTAGTTGGCCGTAATTAGCTTTTTTCTGGCTAAGTAGTAAATAACCAATTATAAATAAATTGATGATGATGATGGTGGTGATTATGATGATGATGATGATGAGGATGATGATGGTGATGAAGATGATGATGATGATGATGATGATGATGATGATGATGATGGTGATGGTGATTATGATGATGATGATGATCGTGATGGTGGTGATGGTGATGGTGATGGTGATGGTGATGGTGATGATGATGATGATGATGATGATGATGATGATAATGATGATCCATCCTCAATTTCTTACAGAACATAATAAGAATCATTATAACACACATGTAGATACATTCGACAAAAGAACGATAAACCGTTATAAAGAGAAAAAGATTGGGGTTAGTAACTTAAAGAAATATCGAAGTGTTTCGCCTGTTTATATAATATTAGTTCGTCCCACATAATATGAAGAGCCACATATCTCATTGTATTTATGTATGAACCCAGTTAGATATTTAATCTCAGGGAGTCTGCCCTCTGTTGTGTCTTTGCCCTGGTCAGTGAGCTGAGAATTTAGAAGATTTCACACAGATTCAAATTGATTACTATTAGCATGAAGTATCGCACTGGTGCCATAGTTAATATGCAATTACTGAGATTTATTTCCATCATTATGAGTGACATTGATTATCATAATTTTCATAATTATGTAGCGATAGTTGTGCAATTGGAATGACATAAACATTTGCAACCAGATCTTTCGCATCTGTACTTACAGTGATTTACGTTGCTTTGTGACGTATTATTAACCCAATTTTGTTTCCATCTAGCCGACTGCCTGTTGCGTTGACTACACGTTTTTTTATAAGAAAAAAGTTTATAAGAAAATGAGGCTCAAATCGTCAAAATCTTAAGAAAATCTCGAGGCTCAATTTCCAAAATTAAATGTTTTTATTCGCCAAAAATCGATATTTCGTCGTTATTGCATTCAAAATGCTAAAGATGGAGTTCAAATTTAAGTATACAATATTAATAACGAAAGTGTAACCCATTTTGGCCAGTTTATTTCAGTAAAAGTTAAGAAAAATTTAAGAAAATCTCAGGCTCAATTCCGGGAAAAGTTAAGACAATTGAGGCTGAGGCAAAATGACGGATTCCTTATAAAAAACGGGTATCTTGCAATCTATCGATTATTTTATTCTCTTTTTGATTAGCTCCTTAAAGTGTTTAAGGAAATTTGTGGAGTTTGCTAGTCTCAGACGTACGGAATATGTCTGAGTGTAAATTTTTTATAAATTCAGTGTAAATATGTAGTTATGCAGTCAGTTGTATAAATAAGGAGATCTTTTGCTCCCATTTTAAATTAATTGCTTTTGGTAGAACTCAGTAATTCAAATCACTCTAGCTTTTATTGTTTCAACGTCATCATGCACTTCTAAGCAATCATTTCCGCATCATAATTACGTCACTTTAATTTCTTGTCTATCCTATCATGGTTAAATTAAATTCATTAATTCAGTCGTTCATTAATTCCTTCGTTCGTTAGCTGTTTCATTAATTAATAAATGCGTTAATTACTCCAATCCTTCATTAGTTGTTTCGTTCATCAATTCATTCGTTTAAAATTCATTTCTTCATTAATTCCTTCGTTCTTTAATTTCTATTCTTTGTAAATTTCTATACTTGCTATAGTCTCTTTCTTCTCTCCTCGTGATAGCGAGGCTGCTTTCAAAACGAGATTGCCTTGATCTAGCGTAAGATAAATGCTAAATCGATTGTATCCTGGTGCCCAGTTCAATCAGCGTATTTCATTTGTGCCAAAAGAATCCTGGCTTTCTCTTTTATGAAGTGCATAAATGCAATCCATGAAATGTTGTGAAATTCTCGTCATTCGCCCGTATCCATACTGACAAGGGTGACCTTGCAAGAGTGCCAATTTCTTGAGACGTTTGTCTCAACAGATTTTGCAAATCTGGGAGGAAATCCAGGATTTATCTTCCTTGGTCGATTTTAGTTCAAATCCCAACCCATCCAAGATGGCAAAACGAGCTTGCACAACAGATTATGATGATGATGATGATGTATTTATGGGTGATTTGTCATTAGGCGATGATGACGTATTCGGAGAATGTAACTTTGAATGTGAGGAGTTGGTAGACGATGTTTTTGTGGTAAGTGCAGATTCATTGCTAGTTCAGAAACCCTGGAACTAAAATCTTTTGTCGCATGATCTGGAAACTACTTTAAAGTAACTTGAATAAGGGGCTTCACAGGGATTCAATGTCAAAGCAATGTCAATGGTTAGATATGAAATTAGGCCCGTAGCAATGGATAAAGGTTTAGTTTCAGAGCTTATGAAATGTCCTAATATCTTCTTACATCTAGAAATATGCAGCTCAGAAGGGAAAATCGGGTATTATTGAAAATACATGTAATCAGATGCGATTTTGGTAGATCTCTTTGCATGTTTTGCATTGGTGTTTCACCTTCCTATCTTTGATGCATTATTCATCCATCTGGATATATTGGGCAATAATGCAGGTGTGAACCTCTCCATGAAATAGTGGGGCTACCCTAATAAGTTATACATCATTCGATAGCTCTTCATGTGTACATTCATATGCTACCTTGTTTTACCCCAAGGGGTAACGGATTGGGGTAAAAATCACTTACGAAATTATGCATGTTTTATCATATATGGGCAATTTCCAAATGGCGGACAAAGGAACTAACGCTAGCCCTAACCCTAGCCCTTTGGAAACCCAACACCCTAACCCTTTCGGAACCTCACACCTTATCCCTTTTCACACCCTAACCCACCAAAACCCTCCAAATTTCCTAACCCTAACCCTTTTAGCGAGAGACACGTTTCTACATTAGCGCCGATATATTGTATCTGAGAAACAGGACGACTATAACTTGTATCAGTATTTACATTAAGATATTTTAGAAGCTGCTTCGTCCTTTCTGTTACTTATTCAAAGGCTGAGTTTTCCACCTCCTTTATCAATAGTACACGTTTTTTTCTGATAAGAAAAAAGTCTATAAGAAACATGAAGCTGAAATTAGGCAAAAATTAAGAAACATTTAAGAAAAATAGGCAGCCTGAGTTTCAAACAATAACTTGGAAAAACTATTTTTACTAGTAAATTCTTGATCAACCTAGAACGAAAATCGAAACAACATCTAACACATGCCTCACAAAACCCGAAGATCCTTCTTCTTGTATTACAGTTGCCTAATCTATGTTGTAATTCTTATTGGAGGTCTTTGAATTTAAGAAACTATTAAGAACCATGTAAGGCTAGATATGATGAAATATTAAGACACATCCAGGTTGAAGAAGGAAAGTTTCTTATAGAAAAATGCGTGTATATGAATTAGACTAGGCCCAGTTCCCAGGTCAAGGCCATTGCAATCTACAGTTGCATTTCACTGGTGCTTTTTCTAATTCACAGAAGCGTAATGATGCTGATCAATAGTTCTTTGCTCCTATAGATGATGTATTCTGTATTCAGTTATCTATCTTTATTTATCGGGAGGTACATGCTTCCAGTTTCCCCTGCGTGACAGGAAGTAGCATTCTTTGTAATGTTCGGTGGATATAGTCCCCGCGCCATTTTCACTGTTCCCACCCGCGCGTGCGCCAGTATTTGGGGAAGGCCCTATTTACGGCACTATTTTAACCGGTTCCATATGCACATGCGCCAAAACACGGAGTAAGGAGTATTCTGTGGCCACACTTTAGTGAAAGCCCAATTCATAGTATCACTTTCGCAGCTTCCATCTGCGCAAACCCTATTTGCGGCGTTATTTTCACTGCATCGACCCTCGCACGCGCAATAGTTTGGCGACGCTTCCTTGCACGCAGGAATCAAAGAATGCGAACTGGGAAGCAGGATCAATTTGGAATTCAAATGCTTGTTTGAACTGCTGAATTGATTTTGCACCTCTGCAGTTCCACAGATCGAGATTTTCGTTGCTTTTAAGCTATCGATTGCTATATAGCTCTGCTTTATTTACATACGCTTGTTCTGTGTGGGTGCAGGCTGAAAACTGTAAGGAGCTTAGGAGCAGCTGTGACTGACGTTTGCAAATTATGTGTAATGGCTAATTACGAAAGCTGAGCGGGTCTTTTTAAAAAGCGATTTTACATTTTTCTACTTGACTTGATCCTTGGATGTTACGTCACTTTTATTTAAGAGTCACCTCTATTTGCATGCGCATCAACCACAAATAATATTAGTGTTTATATTTTGTTTGTTTGCTATTTACCATTTCACCAGCTGTTTTTCTATGGCACTGGAAGAGCAATTTTTAAAATTTATTTCTCATATAATAAATCAAGTGAAACACAAATTACGTCATTTTAGAAAGGTCTAAGTTTGTGTATTAAATGCTAAGGTAGATAACGAAAGCTTAAAGAACTTGCTTGAGGGATTATCCGTGGTGTATCAATGAATTGCTATATTGTGAAAAATTGAGGAAAATTCTTTTATTCTTCGTTCGTTTGTTAGATTTTTCCATAACGTATGCAACGGGACAAGAACTTTTGTACTGAATGATTCTTGAAAAATGTCGTTTTGTGGATTTCTGGAGTACTGAATTTTTTGATGGAGTATGATTAAGCTCTTGAAATTCAACTTGCCCTTTGTCGCAAACTTTTGTTTTGATTGGCAAAATGAAAGTGTAGCGTATAGTCACTATTGATTCCGATTCCATGTTTTAGCTGTGATGCGATATTCAGAAATTAGCGTTTATTAGTTTAGCAACGGATTGTAGGCCATGCATTATGCAAAGGAATGAATCAGATCTCATAGCTGTGTCACCAAAACACTGATTAATGCCTAACCATAAGCCAGAGGTATATCAAAACTAATATACTGAGGTGGGAATACAGGCATTTCCCATTGTTGCTTTGCGATGAATTTCCCCTCGGTATTTATAATATTTCCCCTACATTTTGGTATAGCATACTACTGGATAAGAAAGTTTCACTTTAGCTTTACAATATTTGTTCATAGGACTTATCCACCTCTCGTAGATTTTAGTTTGTCGTCCATGGAAGGCTTAGGTCTGTTTACTCAACAGAAGACCAGGTGTATGCTAATAGTGGAGAACAAAATTTTCTGTGAAGATAGAAGCTGAACTTCGAGAGTAAAATATGATTAGTTTTATTAAGCATTTGGAACGTTGTTTTATACCAGACCTCAAACGCTTGAAATATAGAAATACTGTGAGTAGAACCTCAAGGATAAATTTTTTGCCATTTCTTTTGATGATTTTTCACTACGTCAAATGCTTTTGATTCTGATCTAGCCTCGGTTGAGTATTGCTGCTTCAGTGTAAGTCTCAAGTGGCCCGCAGTGTGAAAAGAAGCGTTAGCTATTTAGATTGAAAATCTGTCATAAATTGCGTATTGTCAAATATAAACAAGGACCTGCACAATTACTGTCTGAGTTATTTTCATGGATTGGTTATCACAAAGCAATTCACAGCTGATCTCATGCAAAGGCTAATTGATATAAATTGAGTCTATGTATTTGTTGAAAATGAGACTGTGAAACATTTCACCGAGGCTGTAACCGTGAAGGTGAAATGCAACGCTGCGGGCCTCTTCGTCATCTGTCCTACGACAGTTCAGCAAGTTCACAACGGAGTATTATTTCGTATTCACCACCAATAACAGTCCATCATTTCTGTAGTAGCATTCGTTTCCCACAATGCCGAAATGAGCTTCAAATAGGTTTCTCAGTAAGCTTGTAGAAGAAAACGAAATCTACTGCACCTGGACCAGTGGTCAGGAACCTGTTGCTCGTGAGCTAGATGTGGCTCTTTTGATGACTACTTCTGGCTCTCTTTCTTGCAGACAAATCTTAACAGACATCTCTTCAGAGCATTGCAAAACAGAGAATACCTCGAACAGTTGCTGTTGGTGTCGTCTTAAGGTGTCATATTAGCTCGGCAGAGCATTGGTCAAGTCAGCATCGAATCAGACGATTTTGCGGTCCCATGTGACACCAATATCCAATTGTATGGCTCTCATGAAAATGCATTTTAAAATATGAGAATTTCATGGCTCTCTCATCCCGACTCCTGCCCTAGACTGTAACTACCAATGCAGCTCTAGAATAAGTATTGGGGATAAATGTCAGCATTGTGTATATTTTGAGTAATACATCATTACTTTTGTATCGCAAATCAGGATTTGTAGTCAGAAAACGAGGCTCGCTCATGGCTTCCATTTTCAGAAAGTTGCGGCGGGCCTAAATGCCTGGTTTTCGTTTTACATTTCCCCCCTTGTTTAGTCAGAGAAGAAATTTTGAGGAGATTTTATTTAACTGCAAGTATTGTATTTTCAACAGCATTGGAAAGAATGTTGCAAAAGAGTACGAACGAGACTATCAACGTTTTCCAAGCTGTCTTGTGCTCCGCATTAGCTATCAACGTAAATTTAACTTCCTTGGTGGATTTTTATACTGTAAATATCACACATTTTGATGAAAATCTTCATTTTTGGTACTAATTGAAGCTCTTCATTGGGTTTTGGAGACATTTTAGCTCCCAATGAAGTCCGTTCGTGTTATTCCATACTTTAGCTCAAACTGCAGCAGGTGCTATAGATCATAATAGATTGCACGTCTGTTAGAAATTTTTGTAAAAATTCCCAACGATTAATGCAATCGAAAGCACTTTGTGTAAACCATAGGCGATTAGATGGGATTATTCGGTGAATTTTGAGGACATCTGCATTAGCTGTATGTGAACTAAATCCAATACCTTGGAATGTTTTGAGTTGAAAGTCGTACTTCGTAGCATTGTATTGGAGTGCAAATATTAATCAATAAGGAGGGATTGACTAGAATATATATGGCTTCTCTACGCATATTTAGATATATCTGAATATGTAGGATCAGCCTTGCAGTTGTGGGCATGATGCAAAATCATCTTTTTAGCTACATGGAATCATGCTTTTTTGGAATATCTGACATTATGAGACCAGACTATTACCCGTGCGGACATTGAGAGCTCATTAGGTCTGTTCTATAAGCGATACTCGACTAAAGATTTTTCTTTATGAAACATCACAAAGATCATTTGGAGACGCAGCAGATTGTATTTTAAACGTTAGGCCGAAGTAGGCTCACTTATATTCAAGAGCTGGACTATTTCAATGAGATTTGTGCAAGTTCCATCCTGAGATATGTTTGTGACTTTTTATACGAAAAAGAGGCACGAATTATAGAAATCGAAGAGAGATTCTGCTTCATTGCAAGTCTATTGCATCTGAGATATTGATTGAAATACAGGATTAGAGGTGCTGTATCCACTAAGCTGTTCCCGGGACCTGTACTTATACTCATATATCTCTTGAAAAGCCATAGTTTGATACAAAGGGAAAATGGAAGGCTTTATTGATCATTCGTCGTACAGTGAACCAGAGATGCTTGGCAGTCCTAGAAAAGATTTAAGCAGCCCTAGAAAGATAAAGGCATTAAGAGCTAAAATGGAGACTTGTCGAGCTTGCCTCGTAGGCTGTGCAAGGGTATGGGGTCTTCTATATTGACCATAAGCAAAGCATTTCTTAGTCATTAAAGGAACCTCTGTTTGTTCAGTATAGTTTTACTTTCCTTCACGTGCATTTTGAAAATAGTAGTCAATTTTCGAAAGTGAAAATGTGAAAAAATTCCTTATCTTGTTTTTGTCATGTTTTGTTTCGTTTAGCTGCCCTTCCTCTTGTTTTCGTCCTAGTAGAAGCGCTTCTAGGAATGAAGGGAGCTTTTAATCTAGCCCCCACTTTGATTTTTGATTTCTAATGCTCACCCCTCAGTTTCTCTTATTTGGTAAGATTCTGATAATATAGGTTTATAGGAATCGTTGGGAGCTACAGACTTAAAGGGCTTCTTGAATTATATGTAGAGAGGAAGGACAATTAATAATCATAGTGATTTATTGATTAGTGATCAGTCATGCAAAATTTTCATATTGGTTAGGATGATAGACCGATCAATAATTCTTTGATTGTTTGATTTGTTTTGGGCATGTGTGAATGTGTGTGTGTGTGTGTTTGGTTGGATGGGTGTGGATGGATGATGTGTGTGGGTGAGTGGGTGAGTGAGTGAGTGAGTGAGCCAGCGAGTGAGTAAGTGAGTGAGTGAGTGAGTGAGTGAGTGAACCAGTGAGTGAGTGAGTGAGCGAGGGAGTAAATGAATGAGTGAGCGAGTTTGTGTGTATTTGTGTGCATGTGTGTTTGTGTGTATGCATTTATACCTTTATATCTAATAAAGATTCTAGCTTACCCCTCTGCTCTACAGTTCTCGATGTCATTAGATCAGCTGATGATCCCATCACGCGTGAAACTCCGAGTAAAAACTTAAGTCTTGCTCCAAAATTTATACTTATAATTTATCATTTATACCTTTATATCTGCATATTTTTATAGGCTTATGAATATATCTTAGTTCGTAGTGTCGTTGACATGGAGACGCTGGTTCTTGAACTAAAACAGGTAGTGATCGAAACTTGATTAGAAGTTGTAATCGATAAGAGGTCAGTTGCCGTAGGTTGTGGTGAAATTATTCACGGTTTGTAGCATTCCTTGAAGGGACAGTTGAACAGTCAATTATGGCCTCGTATCCTCAATTCATTATGGAATTCTGACCTCCGTTGGGAGTTATTTGAAGTACAGGAAAGGAAACCAAAGTTTAACCCTTATTTTACGTACGTTTTTCTGTCTGAGACTTGAACGAGTTGCGCGAAGTAATATTTCCTGTTATGAGCTGGGAACGACATAATCTCATCTGTTTCATTGTATAAAGACCTATGATATTGTCTTGTATTGTTAATGACAGATTGTTTGTTCAACGTGAATGTATCAAGGTAAAGTTTTCATACGCCGTTTTACATTCACACGGAAGCTCTGAAATTATTGCAGTCGCGAACATGTAAGTCTAAGGCAGTTTCTTAATGCGGAAATGAAGGCTGCTATCCACTCTTTCGTATCTTGGATTGGAGTTTCAGGTAGAATTCAGACAAATGATGTAAGTGTATTTAAAGTTAGGTGATGCTCAGGTAGATGTTTTACTGAACCAAATCGTCATGGTCAACGACCTATTGTAGCTTTCAATCTATATATGGTACTTCTGCTATAGAAAATTCAGTCACTGTCGGCGGGACAAAGCGTTAGTGTTTAGATGGAAGCTATTGGCTTTAGTGCACGAAAGATTTCTAGATTGCTATTGATTTAGTGTTGATTGTAGATGTCCGGCTGATTTATAGGTGAAAATAGAACCCACAATCTCACTATTCTGCTTATATAAGCATTTTCATAATTTGTGTAGCTTGAGTTGGTTTCTTTGAAAATCAGCATTGTTCATGTATCAGATTTTTCGTTATAGTTTAGAAATTATGCCTTACACAATTTAAAGCATTTGTGAGAACTTTTAAGTAATGAAGTCGAGCTTTTTTGGCCTACCTTGACACAGGGTATATAAACATCCCGCTGTATTATATTTACATATGTGTTACTGTTTATTTTCAGATCATAATAGGTGTCATTATCTTTTTTGCCCTGTAAATATAACTGCCTTTTCTCCTAGTTATTTTAACCTCATATACTTTTGACATGTTTTGGTGTTATGAAGCGACCCTTGGATGACAAATAGGGACGATGACTGGTTGTAATTCAATGCGTTTCATTCCTCAAAATTGCAATGTTTTTATTTCGTTATCAGACAACCGATTTTCGTTTTGTATTTTACATTTCCAATTATTTTTTAGCTGTTAATTATTCAGATCATGCAACCGCATTGTATATTTTTGAATAATTTTTCAGTTTGATCTTTCTTTAGACATCAGATGCTGACGCCACAAAGAAAAAAATATGGAATATTGTCAATGAAATACTTGCAACAGAAAAAGCGTAAGATTTCTATAAATAACGTTTTTTAATTTATAGGCTAATTCCATACATTCTGAGCATTCCTGACCAGAATTCATAATTAAACCATTGGTCGTTTGTAAATGTTTAGTAAATGGGCTTTTGTAGAACAATTATTCTCTATTCTTTTATAAGAATATCTAAATTTTTCTGTGCCTCAACATTCTTCAATTTCTCTGAATTTGAGCCTAGAGTTATTCTTAAATTATTCTCAAATACCAAAGGTGTAACTTCGCCTAGAAATATATTTCAATCTTTGTTGATGTTTTACTAAATCGCAACACTAAGCAGGAGTTTATATTTTGTATCGATAATGCAAAAGTACATCTGAAAGCAGTATTATCACTTAGGATACAAATATTCGTATGTCTTGATGAAGTCTGAGGCTCGCCTTATTCTTAAATTTCAGCGATTTTGAGCCTCAATTTTCTTGTAAACGTTATCCTTATAGAAAAAAGATTGTATTATGTCCAGATTTGATTGTCAAGGACTCCTTGGAAGATGTAGCACTTGAGCGTAGCAAATGCTTTTTTAATAACTGGCTAGAAGCAATTTGACTATAATTATTTGATTGCTTTTTTTGATTGTGAACATGCTATACATACATGCATCCCCCTATACACATGCACCCCCTATTTCAATAGAGCATGGTGTTGTAAAATTTAATATAATGCTGAATTAATATGATGTAGAACAACAGAATATCATTTCATGAAAATCTTTCTTTGAAGACGAAAATAAAAAAGCCCTTTTAGTTCATCATACGATTCCTGCTTATAACGTATGCCTGAAAATCGAAATATATTGTTTGGATTACTGTGAATGGAGTGGCTGGCTCTAGATGGTGAGCGAGAATGAGTTTAGAAAGTGGAATGGGAGATGTTAGTAGCCTAAATTATATCTTTCATGGCAAGAAAGGCAAAGCTATAGTTTACTTCAAGATATGGTTGAAGTACATTTACCACCAGGAAATGTTAACGTGTTTTACTTCATAAAAGAAATCCTCAAGAGCTTATGTGAATTAAAGATAAATCTTCACAATTCGCTTTATGACCACTATTTCCGATTCTGTAACAATTGCTTAACATTTTGTAACAACCTAAGAGCTTGGAAACCACCTAAGAGCTTGACAACCGCCATGTTTCTTGACAACCGCCATGTTTCTTGACAACCGCCATGTTTCTTGACAACCCCATGTCTCTTGACAACAGCCATAGTTCTTATTAGCTGTATAGACCACATATTTGCTGCTTTGCATGCTAGCCTCCTACCAATTGCAACGTCCAAAAGTATAATTTGCAGGAAGTGTAAATGTGTATGTGCATGTATGTATGTATGTATGTATGTATGTATGTATGTATGTATGTATGTATGTATGTATGTATGTATGTATGTATGTATGTATGTATGTATGTATGTATGTATGTATGTATGTATGTATGTTTGTATGTATGTACGTATGTATGTATGTATGTATGTATGTATGTATGTATGTATGTATGTATGTATGTATGTATGTATGTATGTATGTATGTATGTACGTACGTACGTACGTATGTATGTATGTATATGGGGATTTTTGTATGTTAGTAAAAGCTCTTGTAAAGATTTAGTGATATTCTTTTAGATATACAAAGAGGCTGCACCTTTTGGAAAAGTTCCAATCGAGGCTGTTGAGTGAGGCAAAAGAGAACAATATTGTACCAGAAAAAGTTGTCACGGAGATATTTTCAAATTTGTCATCAATATGCACGTTCCATGCAACAATGTTGCTGCCTGATCTTGAAAAGAGAATCACCAACTGGTATAATGAATTGCTATTAATTTATGGATGAAAGCAATGACAAGCAACATTTTCATATTGTAGGGCAAATTGGAAAAAATAACCAGGGTCATTTGTTGTAAATTTGTTATCTATATTATTTTGTCACGCTGAGGTAATATAAAACCCCATGCCTTCCCTGTCTAATTAGCTGAAGATGATCAGCTGAGGAGCTGCGAAAAACTCGTTTTGAAACATTGCTCTGGGTCGATAATATGATGGAAGTGTCCATGACAATTTACAATATATGATCTTGGCTATTTCTTTTCAATTTGTCCTTCGGTATTATCATTTTACTCGTTATTGCTTCCATCCTTAAATTTATTAGTAAAGCTTCTCTTTCCAACTGATGTCACAATTTCAAAGTCCTATTACTGTCAGAGCCTCAAATTTGATTATTATCTTATCACAAA
>WIPJ01000166.1:59237-84237 GCA_018155075.1 Cassiopea andromeda
GGCGTGATAGGGTGCTATGTAGTGTGGTGTGGTATGATTTGGTTGAGTGTGTGGTGGGATGTGTTTATATGTTGTATTATGTGTTGTGATGTGATGCTTGTGTATATTTCTTGTGTTTTGTGGTGCGCATGTGTGTGTTTGAACACTCAGTAATTAATTTCTTCATAGCCATGATGCATTACTATATTTCCATTGGTTTTGCAAAAGTCGTCAGGAGCATGCCCACTGCCTTTGACCAGTTCCCAGCCCATTTTCGTCTCTCAAAGCTGGGAAACTTTTCTGATTTGGCTTAGGCATTGAAAATCGAGATATTTGCTGCCAGATAGTGAGAACTGATTAGGCCGTTATAGAAAATGCTGTGAATGAATACAAAGATGTTGACTGATTTTTGCAGATTACTTAAAGAAGCTTCCGAAAGATTCTCCAGATAGAGCCGAAGCAGAAGGTAAGCTCCGAATAAAAACAACTTCGTCTTGACGTTGGATTTTGATAAGACAAACGCTGGCGCCTGCTAGGTAGATTTAATTTTTTGTCCAGCTTCCTTCGTTCTGTCTACTTTTTGAAGATTTTTAGAGGCTTGTTTTAGAGGTTTGTTTTGTTTTGAATCATTGGCACTGCTATGTTTACATCAGATGTAGCAATTTGTATGCACATAGAATCAAGAGCTGTTGCGAAATTTTTTCATGTTGTCTGGTACATTTTACTTCTACTGTCATACTCTAGCCCGCTGTTAAAACTTGCTCTAACGTCTTTTCAGAATCTTTAAGTGTGATATCAGAGGCTGCTAATCATTCTAACAACAGCATGAAAGGAATGGTTTGTAGTAAATTTGCAATACAATTATCAACAATTCACAACATTTGGCATCATCAATTGTCTGCACGTTGCGACAGCCCACCCAATCACTTCTGCTCTGCTTGATATGAAATGTCGCTGATCTCAGCAACAATGTGTTGTAAAAGTTTTCACTTCTTAGTAATTTTAGCTGATTGGGGAGGGGGATGGTGTGAAAACTACAAAACATTTTTTTGATAACTACTGCAAGCTGTAGTTTATCATTCAGCGGGACTTAATCTTTTCAAAAATCATTAGAAAAGGCTATTTTGATCAGAAAGCAAAAGTTGTCCAGTTATTATCAATTTTCTAACGTTTTCTGATTAATTTTTTGCAGGAGCAATTTAAAAAACTTGTTGAAATAGAGGAGCGAATAGCTGAAGGGCTTCAAGGTGAAAGTCTTGCTACTGCAAGCAGGGTAATAGCAGATCATATGATATGGAATATAATTTTGATGTTGTAAAGTAATTTGGTATATCCTTATGTAATAAAATGTAATATATTATAATGTCATGTAATATAGTATAATGTAAGATAATATGGTATGTTATAGCGTATTATGTTGTTGCATATCTTACTTTGTTGTAGTATATTTGATAATATTTTATATATATATATATTTAATATATAAATATATTATATGTATATATACATATGTGTATATACATATATATATATATATATATTATATATACATATATATTATATATATTATATTTATATGTATTATGTATATATATTTTATGTATATATATACATATATGCATGTGTATATATATATATGTATTTATGTATGTTTATATATGTATTTATGTATGTTTATATATGTATTTATGTATGTATACTATTGTTTTATAATTGTTGTTTTACATATAGATTATGTATTATGCTTTGCTAGGTAGCGTCCAGACTAATGCGCTTTCGTACAGAACGTAAACATTTAGATGCATCTACATGCGTCTAAATGCATCTAAAGTGCAAAACACTTTTAATTGTATGCGTTTTCATACGACAACGTATTAGTGTGGACGCTACCTGTAGAAAAGCATTTCTGGCCTAATGTTTTTCTTCATTTTATTATATTTATCTCTTGCTTTAATGTTTTTTTGGTTTCCTACATGGTGTAATTACTTAATCTCTTTTCTTAGGTTTTCATCAAGGAGGGTGAATTGGTGAAGATCGCTGCAAGAAGTGATCAAAGACAAGCAAGAATCTTACTTTTGGTTCGTATTTTAGGAATGAACTTATGAATTTGTTCTTTTAGTAGCTTTGATTGAAAGTAGTGTTTTACATTAATAAAACCAACAAATAATCATTGCAAAACCTGGCAATTTTTCCATTAATCACTATTTCCATTGATTTATTTATAGTTCCACTTGGGGAACGAATGTAGTAGAGCTGGCTGGAAATCCATGCATGCTTAAATATAGTGGGAATTTTACTAATTTTAAAAGATTTGTAATTCCAATCGTTATATGCGAAAATTAGGCTTAGGAATATAGAACACAGATGAATCATCTTTGCTGAACTAGAATATTTTGCTATTACAAAGAGTTTATTTGGGGTCATTTACTATTTGAGGTTTATAGTGGATAGTTTTTTAAAGCTATGATTCATTCAGATAAAGATCGAAAGTTTTTTTTGCAATTTGAATGGCACTGAATGCAAATATAAACATCATTGAAACAGCGATTCCTATTATTAATGTAATATTTATGAATGCTGTTTTAACAATAATATGACAGGAAATTATATCAAATTTTTAGAAACATTTTCAAAATTTGATTGAAAACAAATCGTTAATGCATTACTGGTAATTAAGTGGCCACCTGAAAATTAAAAAATGCTGTTTAGTTCAGAATTTGATTTGATGAAATAGTGAATTTTCTGGACCTCTTTCCTTCAGTATTCCTTTTAGAATGACCCATCGCAAAATTGCAATGGTAATCTTAGGAAATGATTGCTTCCTTCTTGCTTTTTTAGTTTGTCCGTAACACTTCTTATTTTGTTTAATCTTGGCGCTGAATGGGGTTTCTGCTTTCTTAAGAATAAATCGTTTACATTATTGTTGAACAATTTCGAGTAGAAGAATTATGTAAATTTTGCTACTATTTTGACAAAATAGATTTACATGCCTTCCTGCCTTTATCTCGAAGTAACTATGTGCAATCCTAACGATAGTGCTAAGTGAATTTTTATCGATTAGCATTCAAAGCTAAAATGTCGTTAGCCTTCAAATTTTCCGCTTGCAATAAAGCGTTTTCCTGAATATTTGCATCATGGTTTTGCAAAATCTTTTTCAGTTTAACGACCTGCTGTTATGCTGTAACAAAATACCCCCAGTTGGGAAACTAAAAGTGCGCCAAATGATGGACATACCAGGAATGACGGTGCAGGATATGGACGAAGACCTCGGTGAGGTGAATTCTTTTAGAGTTAGAAGTAGACAGAGGGTATTGGATCTAGCAGCATCAAGCAAGGAAGAAAAAGACGAATGGACCGAAGCTATTTGTAACGTTATCAAAGACTACGAAACAAAACGAGGCTGTGTATTGAAGCAGCATTTAGAACAAGAGGCTCGAAAGGAATCGGATAACTCAGAGTTCAAGGTTGGGGAATCAGCTCCTGTTTGGGTCAAAGATGAGGATGTTACAATGTGCATGTTGTGTGCTGTTCGCTTCTCTTTGCTCAGCAGAAGACATCATTGTAGAGCATGTGGAAGAGTATGTATTTGACGTTTCTAAATATTTCATTTTATCATCTTGTGTAAGAATCAAATAGCAGGGATTTTTTGTAAGAGAAATCTAAACTGTAAATACAATCCAGCGATGCTGTCTTGAACTGCCTGATTTTCAGATGGGATTGAACTGCCCATCTGCCTGGTTTCAGATGGGATTGAACTGCCTGGTTTTTGACAAAAATGGGTAGATAAATGCTACTATCTCTTACAATTTCATTTTTTGTTGTTTTGGTCGTTAGGTAATATGTCTGTAAACTGTGCAGTTTTTTAGTTTAGGCTGAAGAGCAATTTTTTTCAGAATTGCACTTTTTGTGTAGAAATGCACTTTAAAGAAGCCCTGTAAAATAGATTTTAAATATTGTTCTATTGCGTTGTAGATCGTGTGCGACAATTGTTCAAAATTTAAGGCCCAACTCGCGTACATGAATAACACAGTAAAGAGAGTGTGTTACGTTTGCAACAAGAAAATCAATGGAGATAGAATACAAGAAAGCGATTCATTTGTACAAAAAAGTAAAACTTTAGCTCAAGTAAACAGAGATCCAAAACGACGACGATCGACTCTAGTTACAGAAATCAAAGGAGAATTAACGTGGAAGGCTCCTGGGAAGGGTTGGGCAAAAGGCTACTTTAGCGTTTCTGATATGGTCTTATTTGTTCAGAAGGGTAAAAAGGTAAGTGAATTAAGTATTTAGTATCTTTTTGGTTGTTCAGTTTAAGGCTTTAGGAACAATTGTATTTTTAGTCAAAAGATCATTGCTAAAGGTCTTTGTTTTCATACATGCAAAAAAAATTGCTTTCAAAATACAGCGAAGTGTAATTCTAGATTTTTCTCTTTCCACTTTAAAGCAGCGTTTCTCAAATAGTGGGACACGCCCCTCTTGGGGTGCAATGTGATGCTGCGTGGGGCATGACTGACCCCAAAGAACAGGTATAGAAAATGATCTTATAGCGAGTGGGAGCGTGACATATTTTCTCTTCCTATGAGGGGGGATTTGCAGAAAATAATTAGACTCTAGAACACGTGACAGACCACTACGTCATCTTTATCATGATTGGTCAATCCGCTTGTTTTGCCCACCAAAACCGTGGCTTTTGGTGGGAAAAACAAACACATTGACCAATCATTATAAAGATGACATAATAGTCTATGACGTGTTCTAGAGTCTAATTGAGAAGCACTGCTTTAAGTAAGGCTGCTCATTTACAGCAGAGTGGATCAACAGGTTTCTTTGTGTACTTACCTTTGCTAAATGGTTTGCCTCAACAGCTTTTGCTGTATCAAACAAGCATTTCTTTTTTTTCTAGTAAGTACAATAAACCCCAAGTCCAAGGATAATAGTGTATGACAGTAGAGAGGTGTTAAAAGTAACCAACAATCATTTCTGTACAAGCAGGCGCAAACTGTTTGAGTGTTAATTATCCGCTAAATCAAGATAGGTTTTTGTTGCATCTCACACTTGAGTGATCGAAAGTGGGTCATCGTATACGAAGCAAGGAATGCAAACATATCCCTGGCTTCCCAATACAGTAATCTTCTATAGAACTCATCTCTACTGTTTTATTATTTTGGACAATTTTTGTCAACAGGATCCTAAAGCTCAGATGACAATTGCTCTGCCAGGATATACAGTTACAAGGCCATTACCTGTAATTCTATTTATCTGTTTTCATGTTTAGCTTAACCTAGTTTTGGTATGTTTCATTATGATATTTTTTGCATAGTTGTTAGAGCAGTTCCTGCTGGTGCAGTGTTTCTCCTACCAGCTTTCAGTCTTAGAATTCATAGTCTTTAGGGCCTCTTTGGTTATCATGACATGAGCATTATCAAGACATGGTTTTTCCTATATGGCTTTTGTACCATGCAATAAAAGTTTTGTCAAAATGTGAGTGTCATTTTTTTATTTTCCAAATCTTTGAAACATATTTGAACTTTGTACTTTTCATGGTCTTTGCTTTGAGAGTACATTGGGTTAAGCTAGAAAATGTCAAACTGTTAAAATTGTTATGATGTAATGACTCTAATATTTGCTTTGTAACAGGCTGATGACATTGATGAATCCAAGTATCCACATACATTTAAATTGCATTTTGGAAGTAAAAAGGAACTGACGTACTTCTTTAGGGCTGATAATGAGGAAACCACAGAAAGGTTAACATCACATTACGTATTCTTAAATTCTTTTTAAGATTTTCTTAGTTAGGTATCATATCATACTTCTGTTTTCAGCAACACTGCCTAATTCATTTTCTTTTTGATGCCTTTTATTGCTTCTAAAAGAGGATGGGGAACTCTAATGGTGCAGATTTTAGTTTTGACCTGTTTTTATTGAGTGGGCATGGGTACAATCACTGTAATCAATGTCAAACACCCTCATCTCTATGGCTATCATTATCATAACTTTTACCAATAGCACTTAATACAATTCCTGTTATCAGCATAATCTCACTTTTCCAATCAATAGCACCAATCAATAGGCTAGTAAATAAGATTGTTCTTGCTTGTGGTTGATTTATACACAGATTCTGCAAATTTTTCAGGTGGATGAATGTAATAACCTACTCAACAAGAGCTGAGAAACCACCAGCCCATTACAAAACTCTGTGAAGTTTTTGTTTCTTTATACTAAATTTGTATGATATTGTTGAGCCAACATTTTATTTTTCTAGTAGATGTAGGGGTAGCTGGCCTTTCCCAGCATTTTAATGCTATTTTGTATTTAGGATTTCAAGTAGGTATGTTTGGGACTTGAAAAACCAAATGTTTCTGATGTATATGTACATATATTGCTTCATAATCAAAAATTGACAAGGTTTCAGACTGAAAATTCTTCAGAATTTTTTTATTTGTCTGTTCCTAAATTAGGAGACAGGAAGAATTCCTAAAAAAAACATTTCATTACTCATTCAATTCTACTAACCCTGATTTATCAAGCATACTTTGAATTTTGTATTTCATTTTAAATTTCCATTCATTTGAAAAGCAATACTTTTACCCTTAGATGTATTAACTTACAATGTTTTTCAAAAAGACTCATAACTTTGAGGTTATATGATATCTAGTCTTCAGGAATTATTAATTGACTTTGATGGATGGAAGACAAATAGATTCTACATCTAGTTTGCTATAGGATGGTATCAGAAATATTTGAATGTGTACCAACATCCAATTAAAATTCTGCCAAATGATATACAGTAGGGAAATTTCATTGAATTCATTTGGTGTCTAAACTTGTTTAATGATAGTATTTTTTAGTATTTCATTTGTAATTTTACTGTGTAAAGATTATACTGAATTTCAATGTTTTATGTTTAAAAATTTTTCAGTTTAAGAGTATCTATTTCATTCATATGCATTTTATGGTCCCCATTGATTACAGTGATGAAAGCCTTTTTCATAATCTCTTTCAAACTAAGAGAAAAATTCCTTTACATTTTTGGTCATTTAAAAGTCTCTTGCTGAGGTAATTTGCTATTGCACAGCAGGGTTGAATGCTTTGCATTGTACTTTCTTTCTTGCTTGATAATTATTATAACTCCTTATAGATTCATTTGCAAAAGAAAATTCCATTTACTGAATAAATCCATTATACATTCTGCCCTGTTCTATATTTTCTTACATGTTATTCTCTTCCAAGAGTTCCTCTATAAAGTGAGTAATAACTGATTTGTGTAATGAGTTGTAATTGTAACTCCTGCATTTTCAAGGAATTGTGAATCTTTTTTTAGCCTCCTGAAATAAGATTGATAATTTAATAAAGATAAATTAGCAATTTGTAAAACACATGATAACTGCAATGAATGGATATAAATATTACCCAATAAACTATTCATGAAATTTCTATCTTTATTGACTTCCTGTCATTTAACTGTAGACTCATATTGCCTTTCAATGCTTTATTATCTGTGTGACAGTATATCAAGGTTCATGAGACTCACAATACTGGCCTTTTTCAATGTGTCTCTTAATTTTCCTACCCCAAACAAATCAAATTTTGCAGCTTGATTTCTTTGATGCATCAACTAGCAGACCCACAACAACCTCTTCTTGCTTGACTCAAAAGTTAGACCACTATACATGACTGAATAAGTGAAAGGGCATTTAAATTATATGAATAAATTATTTAAATTATATGAATAAATAATTAAATTATATGAATAAATTATTTAAATTATATGAATAACTTATGTAAATTATATGAACAAATTATTTAAATTATATGAATAAATTACATAAATTATATGAATGCTATTTAAATACCTCTTGCACTGCAATTGGAAATTTTTGCAAGATCTTCAACATGCAAGGCTTGCAGTATCTTTTTTCATAAAAATAACTGCATGACTAGGAATGAAATCAGTTGAAAAATGTTATAAGGTATGAGAAATTGGCAAGTTATTAACCTTTAAGTCAAATATTAATTGATATCAAGATAATTTAAGGTGATGCCACGCTTATACACAATTTACCTGTCCCACACATACAGTAAATCTGCATATTGTACAAGGACTGCCAAGAACTATTGGTGTCTCATTTGAAGTAGAAAACGGATCTTTCAACAGAAAGGCATCTTCTTTCAGCCTGAAATTAAATAGAACTATTCTTTGGTGTTTTCAGAGTTGAAGGAAACTGCCAAACGGAAACATGAAAGCATAACTAGAAGCTACAGTAAACGCAACTGCACATCTTTTCAAGTATATGGAATTATAGCTGACAAAATCTCACCTCAAAGCATTGAAACCAACATCAATTTTTCTTCCATATGCATCAAAACGGCATGAAAACCCACAGATTTCACATGTAAACACATTTTTAGATCTTTCATGTAAGGCATAAATAGAGTCATCAGCCTCCATAACAGCCTTAAGGTGGTGCTATTAAGGAGGCTCATATATCTTTCTTGAAATTCTTTCCCCATCTATTTTCTATCGTTCCCGTCTCAAAGATTATAAGAGCAAATTACCAACAAATTTACTAGCTAACATGTGAGGTACTTAGAATAAATTTGAATTTGGTCACTTGTAAGCTTAATTTTTTCACTCTAGCTAAAAATACCTGCCGACTCCTTTATTGGAGCTGCTGGATAGTAGAATTCCACTTAGGGAGACTTGATAATTCTGGTTGGGTTTCGAAACTTTTAACTATTCAGGTAGAAGTAAATGATGTACCCTATGAATTGAAAGAAATAGGCGATGAATATATATTGGAGGTTTGTATAAGCGTGGGGGGCAGGGGGCTGCAGCTCCCCCATGTTGGGTTGGAACTCGTTTCTCTCGGTCTAATTTTCTGACAGAACAATAGGAAATTCGGGCAAAAAATTTACAGCTCCCCCTAAATCTAAAATCCTCCTACACCCATAGAGGTTTGGCATCCAAAGAAATGTAAAAGCCTCCTCTTTACCCTCCAGTGAGAGAGAACAAGGAAAAAGGAAGTCAAGCCATTTATGAAATCACGTGATAGCTGTGACAAATAATATACAAGACAGAGTTGTTATTGCTTTACAGTCAAGGGAAATTCGAGAAATGTGCTCTATATTTCATATTATACGCCATTAGAGGAATTTGCGAAGCTCTGATGGAAAAACTAGCATGATTGTAATACAGTTAACTCAACAGTTGAGTCTTCAATTACCACTTTTACCAGCCATTTTTTTTACTAATGACACTAGGCCATTTTGTCATATGTTTTTCTGGTCCCTATCACTGAGCATGGACATCGGACTTTAGTCTTTTTGCCGAAATGGACGCAGATGGTGACAGAAAAAAAGGAAATAATTCAGGTAGTATTATCGCTTTCCTTGCAGATAGCCGTAATTAATTATTTATTTGCGCTTTTGCCAACGCGCACTTTGAGCAACCACTTAAATGAAGACGAAGGACAATGCATAACAGACTTTATATTCGGTGTAATGCATACATCATGTCTTTGTGATTGTAGCGTTGCTTTTTCACGGTTTATTACATCTAGAAACGCTTGATTGTTTGCTTTTGTAAACGGTTTGACGGAATATACAGTAACTCGCGAAATAGTTTCACTCAGCAATAACAAAAATAAATCACTGCCCTGTGCTCAGTTCTTGCTAAACAATGCCACTTTGATGAGTAATTGAGAATCCGGAAATTGTAATGTTTTATGATTGTACTTAGTCAATAAGGACAGTACTATTTAAAGTTCTACTTCCAAGCACTGAGTTTTGAAAGATTTCGTATTTGTGACTATTCCTTATGGGCTATTCTGTACTAGTTGATTATGAATTTGTACATATTTGGCCTATGCTGAAAGTAAATTGCGTTTATTGTGGCTAATGATGAACTTACATCTCCCAAAAGAGCATGTGTGATAGAGGAAGTTGCCATAGTTGTTAGTTTATCTTGCTTTACAAGGAAATAATGCTAGACATGGGCTTTTTCAGCTTAAGTATATCGCCCAAAATATGCTGGGAAACTTAAGGTGGAGCCTATTGTGCTGCCAAATTAGTGTCTTTCCATTCAGGTATTAGAAGCCAAAAATGGAACCACTTAATTCATAGTTAGGGGTAATGCCAGTTGAAGGATTTTTGTTTTCAGCATTCATGCCTACAAATTAGTCACTTTTTATAGTCCAGGATTTGCTCCCCAATATAATAAAATGCTTCCTTGTCAAAGAAGGTCTTTCAGAATCATCTACATTTAAAATGAGATAAACAATAATGCACAAAATTATTTGATTTAACTTCCTTGTTTGGATTCCAACAAGGAAGGACGATGTTTTATGTGTGCTCCTTTGTTTTTGCCAAGTGATTAAATATTGTTGCCATTCAGTGCCATGCAGACTCTGCGTCCTGATGCAATAAAGTGATATGGTTTAGACCAGCAGACAAGGCTACCCTTATTTGCTAGACATTTTCTAGCGGAAAATGAATGCTTATGAGATGTGTAAGCTTGTACTTTAAGGCAATGGATTATTTGAGTTTGCTTAAAGTGCCCTGAAAATTGACATACTTTTGTCATATGGCTGATGTTTTCCAAATCAAGCAAGACACAACACTAGTTTAAATGCAGGGTTATTGTTGTGAAGTGTTGTAAAAAGAGAAAAGGGCATCAACCTTTGGAATAGTTGTTCTACAGCTAGATCTAAAGAAAGGTAGGTACAAGAACAGCCATCACCTTTTGTATCTCTCTATGTTATTTGGGACCTCCTCTGAATCAACTTTTGGACAAATTTTGTTTTGAAATTTTTCCTGTATGCAACATTTAAAAAGATATTGGTAGTTTTTGTTGATCATGTTATTGGTGTACAGTATTTATTTGTGTTCTTGATTTCAAGGTAACAAAGGTTGGCAAGGAAGAGTGCCATCAAATGGCCCCCCAGAGCAGCCTTCACAAATTCAAAGGTTAGCCTGTTTGTATTAGCAAGGAGTGTATTGAGCAAATGATTAGATATGACAAAGGATAAATGTGAGTTTTTGCTTCAGCATATAAACAATGCGGGTGTTGATATACAGTGCTACAAAGTACCATAAGTTAGGACTATGATTTATGATTTTGAGTTGGTACTATAGGTTCTTTAAAAATGCTTGTGAAAAATATAAAAGCAACTGCTTTCCAAACACAAAATTTCATGTTTTTATGACTAGGAGGTTGACTGGAAGAATTTACTGAAATATTGTTAAGCCAATTGTATATGATACAGTTCCATAATTATTCCATGGAGCACTGCATGAGCCCTTCTTTGGCTTCTTTTGTTCAAGGGGGTTTACATGTCTTTACAGCACCCTTGGACATACAAAATGTTTCAGAAACTGTATTGATATAGCAGTGAGAGAGGGACTTATGCTTCTTTTCAGGCACTAAGTCTGCCAATTATTAGAGAATAGACTTACAATTTATTAAAATAGGTTTAATCAATTCATTTCAAACCAATGAATACAATTACAATATTTTGTCTTCCTTAGAGTGTTGTTTCTTACTCATATTCAAATAATGACTTGTATATTTTGTCATTTATTCCAAAGAAAGCCTCCTCCACCTTCAAAACCAAAGCCTATTATCTTACAAAAGCCCACAAACATGGCAAGCCGAATTTCTCTAGAGAAGCGAAAATCCTTGAAAGAGAAATCATCAAGTCCCAAGCCCCCACTTCCTAGTAGACCCCCAGTGGTGAAAAAACCCAATGGAACTATTGAAAATAAGCAAGAATGTGCTTCAAAAATAGATGTTAAGCTGGATGCCTCCAAAGAGACAAAAATGTCACACAAAGAACAGCAACAGCAAGATGTAGCACCAGTACCATTGCTGAGAACTATGAGTGGGCCTGTCCATGCAGGTGAAGGAGAAAAACGTGACAAGTTAAGATCAATATCACTGCAAGACAAAGAAAATGCAATTCCAAAACCCCTGCCAAAGCCAAAACCAATGAGAAGATTAAGTAATGATGCAAACAGACCAGTTCCACCACCTAGATCAAAACGAGGACCTACAGCTAAAGTGGTTGCTCAACCTAAGTTGGAAAGTCAAACAGTAGCGGTGGAATCTAAGGGAGCTACCCCTATCACCCCTATTGTAAGTAAGGATAGTGAGGAAACCAGTGAGGATGACAAAACTGTTATGATGGTTGCAGAGAAGGCAGAAGTAGTAACAGATACTGATGTCAGTGGTAAAGTAGATGTGTTACCTACAGCTAGTAATAAAGATGGCTTTGCCATTTTGCTGAATAATAAGTCAAATCCTAGCAATACTTCCTTGGGCAGCAGTCATGAAATAGTTGTAGAATGTAAAGAAATTGACGGTGAAAGGAGTGCGCTTGAACTTATTGGGGAAAGTGTCATTTCTTCTACAAGAGCAAATGGGGTCATTGAATTAAGGGGTGAGACATCTGAAAGCAGAAGAAATCAATATGGAGGTCCCCCTACTTTTGATCGAGAAGATAATGGAATTGACGATAAGACTCCAGAAGCTCCGAAACGACCGCAGAAAAATGCATACGAAAATGTACCAAGTCCTTTTAAATTAAAAGACAGCAATGAAAGCAGTATGAATACTGAAGAACGGGAGGTAGATAGCAAAACTTGTGTGATTGGTGAGGACGGGATTGAGGAGGAGAAAACTACTTTGGAGGAGGCTATAGATGATTACGAAAATGTACCAGAAAATGGAGTAACTAGTTTAGAAACTCACAGAAAAAATAATGAACTAAATCAATATATTGATGATGGTGTTGACGATGATAGGGATTATGAAAATGTTAGCGTGATAGAGCGCAGTCCTTCTCTATTGGATACACCAGGAGGTGAGGAATTAAAGGACGATTTTGATGGTTTTAGCCTTGAAGCACGATCAAGTCCATTAGACTTTGGACGTCTGAGAATCGATGCAGAAGAATCTGTTGCTGATGACTTATATGCAGCCGTGCCAAATAAAATTTCTCCACTATTTCCCAGAAAAGAAAATGTTGAACCAACACGTGCTCATTCTCCACAGATCCCTTCTTTTGTGCAAGAATCTTATTATCAAAGTCCCACTGCCTCACCACAGATGTCTTCCAGTCGCAGATTATTTGAAAGTAATGCTTCAGAGCCCGATTCTGTCCGGGGACATAAACCAATTCGTCGCCCTCCTCCAGAGCCACCGAAATTTGATATTCCAAAGCGCACAAGGGCCAGATCAAATGAGCCTAAGCCTCCTGAAAAGATAAACCTAAAGAATTTGAGTTCTGCTAAGCTTTTGCCAAATGGAGATGAAAGTGAGAATATATATGTTGCTCCCAGGAGTGAAAATAATGACATCACTTCTTTAAGGGGGGAATCTTCAATGGCGACTGATCCAATTTACAAGGAGCCAAGTATCTCCTCTAATGACTCAGCAAGTGCTTCAGAACCTCAGGAATATTCTACACCCCGAGCTGCCTCTCCATCAAGTGAGTATATTGATCCGGATAGTTTTGGAAATAATGTTGATGAAGGGAAATCTATGGAATCGAACAGACAAAGTTATGGTGAAAGTGATTCGAGCGCCAGCACCAGAAGTAGCGGAGGCATCAACTTAGGAAACTCCATTGGTACGTAAAAGTCATGGTGTTGTTATGTCTTATAATTCTTACCATCATTTATGTAGACGGCTTTTTAGTGAGGTTGAACACCATTGAAGCAAAAAGCTGTTCTTGACTTCTGCAAGTAGGATAACTTTTCAACAGAGGAGCAACGACGAGAAATATGTCAGAGATTTCCTTTCTTCTTTATTTAATGCAACGTTCCAGAGTTCATTAGGCAAAAGGAAAGCAAATCTCTGACATGTTTCTCGTCGTGGCTCTTCTCTTGAAATTTATAATTCAGCTGCGTTTTTCAAGAAGCGTTTCAATCTCAGAGATAACTTTTATTTCAATAGTTGCTTGATATTTATAGATATGACGTATTTGGTCTGTTTCAGTGCAACAACAAATTTTAATTTTTAACTGAAGTATTATGAATTTATGGTAAATAAAGAACTTCTCTAGTACTGAATGAAACAACAAATGATGTATGGATGTAGAATAAAGAAAAAATACCCCTTTTCTCTCTTTCAGATAATGGCTATGAAAGTGTAGGAGAAGTTATACAATCTAAACTTCGTTCAGGTATGTAAAAGAATTTATTCATAAATTCGCAGAAAAGATTTGCTTTGTGTTGGTATTTCATTTTCTTGAAATTGATTCATTGAGGATGTGAACAGAAGGCCCATCTATTTCTTTGCTGAATTTGTTATCACAAACAGTGAGAATATCAAATACAGAGGCTTATAAATTCTTAAGATGTTTGTTTACATGTAATGATATAGTATATGAAGAATTGCTAGTAAATATAGGAGGTAATATTGCTAGTAAATACTGCTAGTAAATATGGTAAATATTAGAGGAATAGAATAGTCTTCTAGATTTAAGCATTTCATTCATTATCAGTAAAAATAAAAAGTATTGATTCGTTCGTAGTGTTTGTTTGGTGTTCATTTTTGCTCATTTGCATATCTTGTACACGCAGAATTACATCAAGTACCGTAAATTCCCTAATATAACCCCCCCGAATATAAGTCCCAAATATAGGTGCCATGTAAACTAACATAAAAGCCCTTCTAAATGTAAGTTCCCCCGAGTAAAAACCCGAAGATAATCCCTGGACTTACCTTTGGGATTTTGTGTGTATAGTTAGGAAAATGAATATTTCCGTTTGTTTTTTTTGTGAAGTTTTGCACATTAAATGTTGTTATTAGTTTCCCCGATTGGGTACCGAATGGTGAATTTTTTTGCATACTCTTAGGCACCGAATATTAGGGGGCCCCCGATTACAAATTTGTTGAAATTTCACCACCCATTTCCATTTATTAGCACCCCCCTTATTTAAGCAATTTTGAAGAAAACCCAACCCCCATTTTATTCACACCCCACCCCAACTAGAGATTTCAAAGTTTTGCAAATAAATAAATAAAGATAAATAAATAACTAAATTGACTTTGTGAACGCAAATTAATATCAGCAAGTAAGGAAATCAGAACAAAATGTCATCATCATCATCAGCAGTCCGTCGGTATCGACGATGACGTGGAGAGATGTGGGTGCCTGTGTCGCATGTGTGAAGAACAAAATATACAAGAGAGCAATATGTACACTCTTGTGCAGACGACATTCTAAAATTAAGTAGGTTTATCTAAATAGTTTTAGCAGAATCATGATGAGAATTTGTTCTTATTGTACTGTACTGTATATTGTATATTGAAGATCGACCCCCTCCGCTATTAGCAGCCCCCAGTTATAGTATATTTGGAAAACCATACCCAATTCCATTTATTAACACCCCCATTTATGCTTTTTAGCAAAGTGTTAATCCCCTCATTATACCCCTACTATTCGGTTCCTAAGGGTACACAAGTCACCTATCAACCCAAAAGACCATCCGATTATAAGTCCCCCCCCGATTATAAGCCCACTAAAAGTGCTTGCGAACCTCTATAAGCCCAGAGCTGATATTCAGGATTTTACGGTGAGTTCCATAAGCCTTTGTAATTATCATCTCTTAAAACGTTAATTATTCCATTTCAACTTTCAGACTCCAGCGAATTCCATAATGGTTCTGAATATGTTGACATGTCGCCAATGCAAGAAGAGAAACGTCAAAATGATAGTATGATTCTTTCAGTTGCTCCTTATTCAAATTTATAAAACCATAAACAATTTGAATCCATCTTTTATGGCAGAAGTATTTGTTACTAATGTTGTGCCGTATAATCTTCGTGGCAGCAATAATCTTGTTTTACCAAAAGCTAGGACAAACCTGTATAGCATTGATATTGTCAGGTTTGTTGGTCAAAAATTATGGCAGAATCTGTCGAAAGAAATAAAAGAGTCCCAATATTTGATATTTTCAAAAGAAATATAAAGGCCATACCTTCATTGTAGCTGCAAATTATGCAAAAATTTTATTGTAAATCTAAGATTTTTATAAGTATTTTGTTGTCATGTTTTTTCTATAGTTGGCTTTAATCAGCTTAGTGCTTTTACATTTGCTAACTTTAAATAAAATCTTTATTATTACTATTAGTAAACATACCTATTCTGACGTCAAATTCGTTAATCTCTCAATGAGTACAATCGGTATTATGGGTAATTTCTCTAAGTCACTGGTCTTAATACTTGATGACCTTAATTTGAACAAACCTGCTCAAAATTTTGTCATTAGGAAAGTTATGAACATAGCCAGTAGATGTACCTATTATGTGTTCTGCCGTCCCAACGAACCATGGAACAATCCTAATTTGTTGGACTTTTGATTTATTTAGCATTTACATTTTTCCTTTTTTAACCCGATATTGTATTTTTTCTGGCTGTTGACATTAATTTTTGTTTTTTACTGATATTTATGCTGTACTATTAGTTTTTGCAGATAGCCAGTTATACGCTACCTTAACAGAGAGGTGTATGATTATATGTTAGAAATATATTGACTTGCATGAAGTTTAAAAAAATATGTTATTATATATTTTTTTTATTCTTTTGATCCTCTTTACCGTCGTCTCTTCTAAAAATCATTACTGCTATCATCAATGCTAGCCCAAATGGGAAAATATAAATATATAAATATATATTTTATTTTTCTATTTAGGGGAGTATCTTGCACCTTTGGTCAAAGACAATCAGAGGAAACCAGGAAAGAAAGTTCCTCCACCAAGGCCCGCACCACCTCCTCCCATGCGACCGGCTAAAAGACCGAATGACCTTCCGCTTCCACCTGTTCCGACAATTGTACCTACTCCTATTGATTTATCGGTAATATTTTCATTCACTTTTTCTTGTTGTGATTTAACTCTTTGACCAGGCTTTATACGGTCAGGGAAAGAGGCCTGGGAATGGCAAGGAAACTTGCAATGGCCAGGAGAAAATGGCGCTTTCGTACTGTGGAAAGGCCTTGTCATTTAGCGCGTGCGATCGCACTCGTACGCGCCCACACACGATCAAATCAAATTGCGCGTGCGATTGATAGCACTCGCATATAGGTGCTCTTGAACGTTTTCTGGTGACTTCAAACTCCGATTTCATCATTTGGAAAGGTAATGGCCTTTAAGCTTATTTTCATTCTTTACACCCTAGCATGTTGACCACAATCGTCACTTTTTTTTAATTTTAGGAGCAGCGTTTAATCTGAAGACGAAAGATTATTTTTGCGTTTAAACTCCGATAGTTTCCTTGTTTGAATAACTTTGTTTGATTAATGTTATCTTTGCTGCACCGTACAATTCTTTCTTTTGTTTCTAAATTTGATCTGAGTGTGCATATGCAACGATTTGCTTAGCAGTGCGATCGCACGCGCGAAGTCATTCGCGCGTTCTAATTACCGCACTCGCAGTATTTAGCTCATGACAAGGCTTGTGTAGGTCAGGGGGAAAATGCCCATTTTGATCATCATGAAAGTATTTAACTTTTTAGTTTACATTAGAAATTTATCCTTTCTAAGTTTTATCTTTACTTTTGTAATTGATCAATCCAAGAAAAATGTGGATTAGTTTTGTCATTTACAGTCCCCAATCAAAGGTATTGCTAGCATTGTGCTAAATATGAGTGCTGTCAGCTGTCAATGGCTGACTGTTGACCCCATAGGTCAGAGGCTTAAGGTTACTTTTTAGAAAAGGTCAGGGGGTAAATATAGTTTTTCACGAAAAAAGTCAAAGAAAGTATGTACTTTCTAGTTAAAAGTCAGGGGAATTTATTTCAAAAGGTCCGTATAAACCCTGTTGATTCTGCTTTATATCAAAGTATCAGTTGATATACCCTATATATTTCTGTCGCTACAGAACCAGAATTGTGATATCAGCGAAACATTTCTTAGAGAATCAAGATTGTAGATTTTTAATATTGTTGTTTTAGTTCATTCTCCTTAGAGCTGCTTCTAGTTGGATGGATTTATTATTTAGGTTTAAGTTTAAGGAATATAATACATTCACTTGAAGAATGCAAAGTCCATGCTGAGAAAGAAATGGGCCAAAATATTGAGTAGTCAAACGCTTTTAATGGAGAACCAGGCTCTATAAGAAGCGTGTTTTGCAATGGCATGTTTTCCATATGAGACCTACTGTGTGTTTTTTGTATCCTGTCTTTATCCCCGTCCTTAAGCCTGAGATTAAATATTTCATAAATGCAATACAATACTCCAAATATTACATCGTGCAGTTTAGCTCAGCACATTATGGTGTTATTGCATAATTATATCTAAATTTATGAATAACTGCATGCATAAATTTTGGGGTAAAATTATGCGCAAATTGTGTGTGGATATTGTTTGATACAGCATCATCCACTGGCAGACCTTGAAATTGAACTTTTAAGTGCAGCTTAGACCTAAGTTATTGTGTGTTAAATGCTGTCTTCTTTATAGAAATCGGAGTCGTTAGACGGACGTTATGAGAGAATTCAGTCACTACGGCGTGAAATGGGTCTGCCCCCAACTGCAGAGGGTATGGCTTGTTTTTTGTGTGACGTCGAATGCATCTGCGTTTATAATTTGAATTTTCAATGCGTCCATTTTATGGTGTGTCTGCTTGGTTTATAATATACTAAAGTTTTATCGAAAGTGTAATAACTTGAATTCTCAAAGTGGCTTCGAAATTTTGATGTTTTTTTTCTGCAGAATGTGAAGAATTTCTACAAGGACTACCAGTAACTGGGAAACAGTATTCTAGAATTTATTTTTTCGGGTGTTGAGATCAAAATCTATCCTTTGTTGTATTGAACTTGAAGTTGTAGGAAATTATTTTGATCATGAGGACCAAATTTTTCAATAGGAGAAGAATCGGATTCTGATTCAGATTCAGAAGAGGATTCTACGCTGAAAGAAAGGGAAGATGAAGAAAAGAAGAAAGAAACCAAAGAGGTTTTTTGGCAAATGCTTTTATTCAATAACATTTCGTGTGAATGTTATCTTTTTATTTACTAATCATATACCACGAATAAGTGCAGGATTTCTGAAGAACACAAACATCTTTTTGTAGCTTTTGTCTTTCTTGTTTTAAAACTTATAGGAAATTACTTCTTGCATTAAGGGGTGTTACTTTCCTTTACATATTATGCATGGATCTACCAAGGTGCACATGAAAAGAAGATCCGGAATGTGATGAAAATTTTTAATCCTTTCAATGAATTGTAGTTATCTTTCTATCTCTCTTCCTCTCTCTGAGCTCGATTTGTAGTCACAGTAGGGATAGAAGTAAGTTGGAATCTTAGAGTAAGTTGTGATACTTTGTGAATATTTGTTTATTAGGGAGATGGAAAACCAAAAAGCAAGCTATATCATATTGCCCATGAAATTCTAACTACTGAAAGGACATTTGTTAATGCATTGCGACTAGTTTGTGATGTAAGTGATTTTATATGTCATGGTTGAAAATGATATCCTTCTTCATCCTTCGCAGTCAAAAGTTCTTCCTCCTTCGCAGTCATCTTTCACTTTTCTTCAAACTATTATGTTGCCAGCAGTTTTTTTCAAGTTTTCCCAGATAACTTATCAATTTTGAATTGTCTGTGTTGTGCTCCAATCATCTTTCAGAAGAGTAATTCTTACCTAGGTTGAATAAAAATAGTTTATTTGTGAGAATCTATCATTTTGACACCATTTTGGTTTATATTTAATATGTTCGTTGCTTGAAACATATTTGTCAATAAAGCCATTCTTATCTATAGTAACCAATATCTTGGCATGATCACTGCCAGTTCGACAGTGTTTTTCTACATCACTATTTTGAAAAATGTAACGCAGTTTTACTTTGGATCATTTAATTGCTCATGTCTGTCACTCTATCAGAAACTAGTTTTATTTACTTGCTTTTTTCCATCGTCTGTTTTTCGTCCTCAACTTCCAGGAATTTGCTGTGGCTGCTAAAGATATGTATCATAATGATCCAAGTTCATTACCCAAACATGCATGCTCACAAATGTTTGACGATATTGAGTTGATTTACGATTTGGATAAAAAATTTCTCCAGGAGCTCGAAGACCGAATGAGAGATTGGTATGGAATAAGCTATCAATATTTTCTACAGTATTTCCAGATACATTTTAGTTAATGTTGACTTTTTGCAATTTAATATTGGGAATGATCATTCTTGTGTATCTAGCTTACTGGTAGAATCTCGAAAAAAAAGTGCGAGTTGTATCTCACATTTAGTTAAAATTTCTCATGCACAAAATTGTAATTTTAGAGTTTTGGAAACTTTCTTATCTTTTTAAGTTTAATTGATTCTTAGAGTAGTTAGCAACTTGCATTGGTAATTTTCCATCCAACTGATACTGTGTTGTGAATCCTTGCCACCTGTCAGCGTATTCTACAAAAATCAACTGATACTAGCTTAGTTTTCTTTACTGGTTTAACTGCCAAGGGTTTATTGAGACTGGAAATCAATGGTAGATGCTCTTCTTTGGATTTATTAAAAATAATTTCATGTTCAGGGACTCAAATAATCGAATTGGAGACATTGTGCGGAAGTATGGATATTTCTTGAAGGTATGAAAAGTTTCTTTGTTTTTTGAATAATTCGTTTAATTTCCTCAAAGCAATAAACTTCTATTCTCCAAAGCAGGCGGTTTTCTTCTATGTATATAAGCTAAGTTATTAGTATCAACATTCTATCCAACGTGATGCCTTCATTTCTAAGTGTAAGTTTATAGCTACTTCCATACAATAGCAGGCCTCTTACTTTGTTATGCAATCATAAAATGTCATTACAAATTGAAGGGGCCAAATGTCATGAAATGCCATAAATGTTTGGTGAAAAAAACTTTCTCATAAGTGATGGCTTCATTATTTCATTAGCCCTTTTGCAGACAATTAATTCCTCAACGGTAACTTTTTAAAAACTAAAGATAAAGTATTTGAGATTAATACTCAAGTACTTGCTTAGAGCAGCCGTGGCCTAGCGGTAATGCACTCGACTCAGACGAATGTGGCCCCGGGTTCGAGGCCCAGCGCAGGCCATTGGTAATGTCAGGAAGGGCATCCGGTCTTAAATACTCGTGCCAGAACTTACGTCCTCTTAGAGGCACCCTCCAAGCCCCAAGGAATTGGGGGGAACGGAGGTAAAATCGATAAAAAACTCAAGTACTTTCTTGTTTGTACAATGAAATGTCACTCAGAAGGTTGAAAAGACCTCGAAGTTTTCTCTTTTGTCACAGCAACCAAATTTCCAACAATCCATATTATTAAACTGTGTGTAAACTTTCTAAAGAAACGTAGATTGTGTCATAAAATGTCGTTAAAATTGCTGAAAAATACCCTGAAATATCCAAAAAATTTAATCTCTGCAACCCTTTTTTCATTTCAATCTTAGATGTACACAAATTACATCACAAGGTACGACAGAGCAATGGCTGTTTTTCAAGAATGTTATCAGAAAATGCCAAAGTTTGCAGCACTTGTGAAAGAATATGAGGTAATTCATTCATAGCCTTTCTATGGTATCCAGTTTTCTTGTTGATGAGCATTAAAGACGGACTGTAAATTTTTGTATGAAAAATGAATCTCATGGGAAGGCTCGGCTTGTTTGTCCAATTAAAGTTGATGGTAAATAACATTTATATCAATGTTTATCTTTGTCCGCGCCCCATTCATGATTGGCTAAATTGCAAGGTTGCAACAATATTTTTGATGCGGTACATATGCATCTCAGTACCTTTGGCTTTAATGATGTCATGCACTTTTTGTACATCATTCTTTGCATCTTATTTGGTAATGCATTTGCAGTTTCTTTTTATTTTCCGGTAACGTTTTTCCTGTTTTCTTTCAGAGAAAACCATCATTTCAAAATTTGAAGATCACATCATACATGCTGAAACCCATTCAAAGAATTCCAAGCTACCGGCTGTTGTTAATTGGTAATTTATGTTTACTTCACATTCTTTTTGCTTGCTTTTTCTAACTTTCTTTATTGGCAACATGCACTGAACTTTATGTGATCTTTGTACATGGTCGTGTAAACTCAGTGTCAGATATCCTTTTTTGTTTGTACCGTGAAACACGTCGTTGTGTTGCAGGATGCAACAGGCACGCATCCATGAAATATTTAGCATTTTACTCAATTCTTCCTTTCGGTTTGTGTTCGTGGCTAATTGTAAGCTTAGCAATTATTAGGAAATGAAGAATTAGGAATTATTAGGAAATACAATATTATTCAAAATTTTAGCATTTTTAGAATTGCTTCAAACAGAAAATTTGTAAATTATTATTATTACTAACATATTTTTAAAAGAAGAATTTGTAGTTTTTGCAAATTCTGTAGTTTTGCAAACAACTGTCGCCTCGCACTCCCTGTATGCAAGCTTATGATTTAGTTCGTGTTATATACTCATATAACGATAGCACGATGTGCATATGCACAGAATTGTCGTGTTTTGATTCTACAACTTTTTCGTCCTATGCAGATTACCTAAAACATTTATCAAGTGACAGCAAAGACCACGAGGATGTATCGAGTGAGATTTCCTTTTTCCTAATGTTTGCTAGCATTTTCTTTACAATAAATTCATCATAATCTTTTGAAATAAATAAATATATTCATATTTATCATAAATGATGCGCAAATATTAATTTATTTACTGCTGTTTTTATTGGCATTTTATTTACTTCTTTTTAGTCCCTTTTTATTCCAATTCCAATTTTCATTCCATCACCAAATAGTTCTTTGCTGCTATTTACCTCTCAGTATTTGTTACCCCAACCCTTACAACAATTCCCTTTGCAATTTCTATTTGCCTTTCTCACTTTGTTACCTTTCCACCCCTACTCCCCTCAAACGCTTATCCCTGGGGCTGTTCAACCATATTGTTTCAAAATTCATTATTAATTGTGAATCATTATGTTTTTTTCGTAGATGGTCTTACTATAGTGTCAGAGGTCGCAAAATGTATCAATGAAAGCATGAAAGAAGGAGTGAGTTTCCCTTGAATTTTTGCTTATCTGAGACATAGTTCAATTACTCACAAACTTGATATTTGTACTACCTGATATTTTGATGACTTGATATTCTTCTGATTCACTCTTGCATTTGTGTGTTTCAATGTCGATTTTATTGACGCTGATGAATTTCTTGGTAGCTTTGTTGATTTATTCTGCAATTTCTGTGGTTGTAATTCAATAGATAAGTTTGATAGGTATATGAATGTAACCCTATTTGATAGTTGTTCATGACTCTTGCTTTTTAAAGACACTTTGGTTTGTTTTCAGCATATATTCACGAAATATTTTTTCTTATGATTGTGATTTTTTTTAATTTCTACCTTTCTCCTCACAAGGACAAGTTTCAAATAATGCTAAAGCTACAAGCAAGAATTATTAATAATAGAGAGATTGTAAAACCTGGAAGGGTAAGTAGTTAACTCAGTATCAGTGTATATCACATATCATATTATTTATCATATTATTTATCAAATTATTTACTAATGCTGTATAAATTTCTCATGTTTGGTCTCCAATGTATTAAAATACATTTTTTTCTAAAAGAACTATCTTTCATGTTACACATGTGTCAGTTGATTTCAAGTATAAAAGTACGAACTTTTATGGATTAAGTGGTATGGTATTTTGTGCAGAGTTTCATGTAACACAAGATTAAAAAAATTCTCATTTCATGACTGAGGTATAATGATTATTTATTGCTCGACTTTTTATATTAATCTCTGTACTATTTGTTTTCTAGTACTTAATTAAAGAAGGGATTTTATTAAAGTTAAGCAGAAAGGAAGCCCAAGAGCGAATGTTCTTTTTGGTAAATATTTGACTTTTATCATTAATAATCTTTCTTTCCTTATGATTTATTTTTTTGCTTGTTGTCTTCCATCTAATATTGCTTTTCGCTCTTATAATTTGTAAGATTTGCAAATCAGTTTTTCATGGTGTGGAAATTGGATGTTGGAATGAACTCATGATTATTTGATTTCTCCTTTTGTGACTTGCGTTTTGCTTATATTTTATTACACAAGACATTGCCAATAACAGCGGAACTATTTCGCTTTTCAAACAGCTTACAGACTGCTTATTATATTGTGAACATGCTGCTGTCAGCAACCAGTATAAGCTTAGGGAGGAGCTTCCACTAGCGAGAATGACGGTACGTCGAGGAGGAAAAGACACTTTATTTGTCAATTACTGTCGAAATTTAGTTTATTTATGTTGAATTTGTCGCAGTTGGCTGCTATATTTTGAAAACTTGCTTTCAACTTTAGTCCAAATCAGAGATAGAAAAGTTTTAGCTTCCTGCAAAGCAACTTCAAAATTTAATTTTTTTCCTTCTATTATTTTACTTTTCTTTCCCTCTCCTTCTTTTTCCTTTCTTTTTTCCCATTCCCATTCTCATCCTCTTTTTCTTTTTTCTCGTCTTTCCACTGCTATCTCTTTTTCCTTTTCTTTTCTTCTTTTTTCCTTTCTTTTTTCTTTCTCATTTTCCTCCTCTTGTTCTCTCCCTTCTTCTTTCCTTCTTTCATCTTTTTCTTCATCCAACACGATTGAACTTCCACCGAAGCCATTTTGGGGCTTCGCTCACTTTTTCTACGCAATCCCAGAGTATTTGTTGTTGCTGCTATTCTGTTATTGGCTCATAGAAGACTACTTACAAAAGGTTATGTTTCTCGTGGCCTATTCGATTGTGGATTTTGCGCCTCAAAGAACTTAGACTTGTGAGCTTGTATTTACTGCTGTGATTTGGTTTTGCCAAGCAGCCTCATTTTCCACTTACTGTCCTCCAAGTAGTCTGTTAAATATCTGAAGTAGATTTTTGAATAAAATTTTGCACATTTACATCATCAGATGTTTATGTAGAGTAATAAATCATTTCATTCATATTTAACATTTAGATTGACTTTAGTCTATGAAATTTCTCGTCAGTTTTAACACCAAGTGTACTTTTGTCGTGTTTAGATGTTGTCTTTTGTTCCACAGCTTGATG
>WIPJ01000166.1:86737-91936 GCA_018155075.1 Cassiopea andromeda
AATAGTTTTTAAAATTCTGAATTTGGAAGATATATTCTATTGTGATCGTTTGTCTTTTGAAACTCGTTGTCATGTACAGGACAGCGGAGAGAATTCAGGCCCGGGGCAAAAAGGAAAGATTAGAAAATTCTAAGGCTCTAGAAATGAATTATGGCAAATTACTGCTGGTTTACGTTATGAGGCCCCCCAGACGTTAAAGCATTGGATCTTATGAGTTCCCATGGACCTTGAGGCCTTGGGGAAATTTGCCCCTGCTTGCCCCTTCTCGGTCACCCTGGTCATGTGACCCTGGTCATGTGCAATATCTGATCTCACATTTTGTCTCACCGTTTCCACTTTTAAAACAATTTCTTACTGGTATTGTTTCTGATAGAAATCTCGCTCTTTTTCTTTATCCTTTGAAATTCATTGTAGAATTTTTACATTGTAAACATTTTGCATAAAATATCCGCTCTTATATACAAGCTTTAATGACGTACTGTACTAAATCGTCTTCAAGGTCAGTGCGCAGGAGCAAGAGTGCAACATTTCCGGTTATTTAGTGATTTTGAAAAAGAAGAAACAAAATAAGCAAAAAAGGCGATGGTTTGTCCTGAAGGAGCACGCTCTCTACTCTTACAAAGCACCATCGGTTAGTCAATTTTCTCGTGTTACCACTGCCTTTGTCTTGAAGGATTTTTCATTTTAGGAGCTGTTAACCTCCGTTTTCAAGAATTTAGTTTCTTTGTAAAAAATCTGCTAAGTTTTTGATCGATGAATGAGTTTGAAAATGGAAATTACCCATGTTAGTTCAAAGAATTGGATGTTGAGTACTAAGATAGTTGGTAGTACCATCCATAGTTTAGTAGAGTGATAGATAGTCAACTTTTTTCTCCAAAGGATCCTGCAGCACATTCTACATTAGCGGTTCTCGGATATACAATCAATGTAATTGGTGACGTATGTAGTGTTCCTTCTTAGAACTTACTTTTGATTCTGATTAGTTTTGATTTATTTTGATTGATCATCCTAGTTGATTCATGATCTTAATGAAGTAAGTGTGTCAAGGAAATGAATTTCTGTAATGATTTTCTTGATGTATTTTTGATTATTAGGAAATTTCGCATTCAACTGCTACTCTGACCACTGTCAATAATGATTTTTTTACAGTTTGATGCTGGAGAGTACGTATTTCAGCTGGAGCACAGTGGACTCAAAGAACCTTATGTTTATAGAGCAGAAAGTAGAGAAGCAGCCGATATGTAAGCATATATTGTGTTGTTTTTTAAACTTCTTTCACTTTCCTTACACATAGCTGTTGGATGCACAGAAAGGGATGCCCCCTAGCCAAAAGGCCAACATGATTTTCCCCTTCCTGGGTGATTATTGATCTGGAGATTACAAATCCTATTTCTTGAAAAGGTTTCTTTAAAACCCATACTGTTAGTTACCTATTTTCTGCATAGAATTCTTGGCCCCCCCCCATGCTAAGGCAGACACATGAGAAATATGGAAATGGGAGATTAGAGGAGTCAACATTCCATCGCAAAATTGAGTTTTCTAGTTTGTGGTGGACTATTATACATTTTAAAACTTATTTTTATAATTTTCAACATTATTTTTGCTATCTTCGTGATTGTTTATAACCTTTCTTTTTTTGAAATTTGACAAATCTACTGTTGACTTTAAGTAAGTTAAAGAATGACAAGATTGGAAATCTACCTTTACTTTACTTTACTTTCTATACCATTAATCCTATACATTGTTTAAATTTCAGGTGGGTGAATGCCCTCAGAAAGGCATCATCACTTTCAAGTGTATAAAATTTGATTTCAGTCCCACGTTGGTAAATTTTTAAATGGTAGATCGTTGAAACATTTTCATAGCTATGCACCCAATTTAGATTTGTGAGTAAATTTTATAACCCACTACTGGTGTCTTTTCCATTGAGATAATTTCAAACTATAGCACTCATAGCAGATCAATGGTTTCCTCACAAAAACTTTTGATTGGGAACTCAGAATGTTGATAAGGAATTTAAATTAGGTCTTTTGAAAACATGATGCTTCGTTAAATCTTGGCAGGGTCATGTGTTGCTGCTTTAGCAGCAATATTCTTTTGATAATGATGTTTTTATCTCCACCTTCTTTTTGCAAAGACTTGAAAGAAATCTCAAATGACATTTCAAAAGGTATCATCGTTGCGGGGTATATGCTAGGCCATTATTTACAGCCAACTTTGCCGTGCCAATTGATTGCATCTATAACATTTTCAAAGATCATCTCCTTTGGCTAGGAGTTTTTGTCAAGTTTCCACTAGCTAGCCATAGTTTTCCTATTTTGCCTTTACACCCAGATAAGTTGTTATGCGAAAGGTATGCCTCACTTCAGGAGAAAATTTCTATGATTCCTTGATTATGCCATCAAGAACGACGACAAAGAATTTCATTTCACATTTCACATTCTATTTTTACTTCAAAAATATGATTTACAGTATTGCATATTGGTCACTCATGAGTGACGTCAACTTCTGGTTTATGTTTTGCATTTACATTTAAGGTTCATCAGATTGTAATAACATTTTAGCTATATAAATACAATTGTTTTAAATCAAATTATGTTTTATAGAATCTGTATCTTATTTCTTTGTTAATGTTGTTTTCTGCTTGTTAACTGCCAGTTTTTACTACTTTTTGAATCGCAGTTAGAGAAATTTGCTAATTTTATATGCAAAGAAGTCTTTGTTATCATGTAGTCATTACTTTCTCGTTTTAATGCAGCAGTATTTTTGTTATCACCTCAATGCTTGTGAAATAGAAGAACCATTGTACTTAGGGATGAAAGTATTGACATTTTGACTCTAGGGTTTTGGATTAGATTCTAAAGTAACAAATATTTTTATATGAAGATTTAACACCTTGTGATTTCTAAGATTTTAGGGATTTATTCTTACCCTTTGCCAAATTTTAATTGTTGGAATTTTTTCAAGTCATTTCTAGTATGTCTTTCATCACCAGGTTCTAATCCGAGAGTTAATTTCCTCTTCCTGGCATATTTTCAGGGGCGTCGAAACGAGTTTCCAAGTGCAGAGACCTGGGCACTATGGTCGGAGATAAAAATAAAAATAATAAAAATAGTGAAACAAACTACTTCATGAAAAAGTAGGGGAGCCAGTGCCTCCGGTCCCCCGGTTTCGATGCCCTTGATATTCCCATTCGAAATCACCATAATTAGAGAACTTTTTGTCAAAACATGTGTAGGCCCTTGAAGTTGTGCCATTTTGGTAGTTTTCCTGTTGCACCATAAGCAAATCCCATTTCATTACTTTAATTGCCCATTCCGTTCTGTGCAGAATATTCTTGAAAGCAAGAACGTGTTTTTCTCTTTCGTCTTGAGTAAAGTATCATACCGGGCAATCATACCGGGCAATCAACTGACATCGTCACTACAAACACTACAATTATCGAAAACAAAAACGAACCAAGAAAGTAATCATGTCTGCACGTGGCAAAGGAGGAAAAACTAAGGTCAAGGCAATATCACGCACATCGAGGGCAGGACTTTAGTTGCCATATTTACAAACCCTTTCATAAACAGGAATGCAGCAGACCTATAATGCATCTTTCTATAGAACTCTTTTTATTTATTTATTCTACTCTAACAACGTACGAACAGAATGCAGCAGACCTATGGGTCTGAATACTCTACGGCTGTGATTTTCAACCGGGGTACCCCCTAGAGTTCCGCCAGGGTAGTCTAGGGTTTCCGCCAGAGGTTATACAAATGGTATGATCGACAGTCATGTTTAATTCTCCTGTATAGGTATGTGAACAGTGCTTCCTCAAGTCGCTGGAATTTTTCTTTGGAAGTCCCCTCCACCTAAAAGGCTGAAAGCCACTGCTCTATAGTATACAGTTGGCACGTTGACAGATCCAAAGAAAGCCTCAAGCCCTTGAGGCAACAAATCGTTTTTAACCGAACTTTACAGAATTACTAGATGAGAGTGCTTTGTCAAATACTACTTGGTCTGGCCATTAATTTCACCCAGGGATAAACCTAGTTACAAATCTGATGGTATTTAAATGCTAGAAGGTAATTCTATCATAAAAGTGCTTCTTCGTGATCGTAACATTCTTTGGAAAGATTTTTCACATGTCATAATGTATCACATACTAGTTTCTTGTTACTGGTTACTTGGCAACGTTTAGCCTCGTAATTGGTTTGATTTTTATTAGCCTCGCTTTAGGAAACGGGGCGCTTTCAAAAGTTGGGCGTTAGTAGTATCTACTAGCCATTATAGCCAACCGTGGTCAGATATGATGATATTTGGGCATTTTCTAACGGGGTTAGCCTTGCTTCTGGTGCCTATTTTTAAGACTTTGGATATGATGACTTTTGGGCATTTTCCAAAGGGGTTAGCCTTGCTTTTGGTGCCTAGTTGATAATATTTTGGATATGATGATTTTTGGGCATTTTCTAAAGTGGTTAGATTTGCATTTGGTGCCTATTTGATAGTATGTTGGATATGATGATTTTTAGGCATTTTCCAAAGGGGGGAGCCTTGATTTTGGTGCCTATTTGTAAGACGCTGGATATGATGACTTTTGGGCATTGTCCAAAGGAGTTAGCCTTGCTTGTTGTACCTATTTGATAATATTTTGGATATGATGATTTAGGGCATTTTCTAAAGGGGTTAACCTTGCTTTTGGAGCCTATTTGATAACATTTTGGATATGATGACTTTTGGGCATTTTCTAAAGGGGTTAGCCTTGCTTTTGGAGCCTATTTGATAATATTTTGGATATGATGACTTCTGGACAATTTCTAAAGGGGTTAGCTTTGCTTTTGGTGCTTATTTGATACTATTTTGGATATGATGAATTTTGGGCATTTTCTAAAGGGGTTAACCTTGCTTTTGGAGCCTATTTGATAACATTTTGAATATGATGACTTTTGGGCATTTTCTAAAGGGTTTAGCCTTGCTTTCGGAGCCTAGTTGATAATATTGTGGATATGATGAGTGTTGGACATTTTATAGAGGGGTTAACCTTGCTTTTGGAGCCTATTTGATAATATTTTGGATATGATGATTTTTGTGAATTTTCCGCAGGGGTAAGCCTTGATTTTGGTGCCTATTTGATAATATGTTGGATATGATGATTTTTGGGCATTTTCTAAAGAAGTTAGCCTTTCGTGTGGTGCCTATGTGATAACATTTTGG
>WIPJ01000166.1:117793-138614 GCA_018155075.1 Cassiopea andromeda
GGTCAAAATAAATGGGGGGGGGTTGGAAGTTGAGAAGTAGCTTTAAATTATTATAAAACCATGGAAGGAACAAAAACAGATTATCATAAAGCATATAGCTAAAATATATACAGAAGCACTCTATTTTGCCTTGAATATTGGGCTTGAATAGTACTAACAAAGAAATGGAATGAAATCATGGGCTCGTAAAAAAGTAAATTTCCTAAAAATTAATAAACAGGGGGTCCTAATAAGGTCTGGGGGGTTGGAAAAAAATTGAAAAATTAATAAGCAGGGGATGTTTATTTGGCACCTGAGAGTAATGGGGCAGAAACAAACTTAACAACTCTTTTCACAAAGGATGTCCATTGACTACTTTGAAGATAAAATCCAGCTTAGCACAAAAACTTCATATTTGCATTATACGTCATCCTGTACATTTTGGAAGATGCAACAAGCTGCCAAAGCAAATAAAATAATATTGGAAATGTGCTGCATACAACAAAAGAAAATATTCCAAAATTTTGATACTCACTGGCATGGTCCAGTTAATTTCATGATCACCTGGTGGTTCCCACTCCTCATCACTTTCATCCATTATATCTAGTACTTCTCTCTTGACCAATGACACCAATACATCCTTGCTAGCATTCCCATCATATTGAACACCATTATAATATAGAAGAGCCTCAAATAAGGAAATTAACAAAAAAATTTATGATTATATCTTTCAAACTATTACAAAAAATACTAACAAAAAATTTCATGGACAATTTGATGATCTTTAATAAACAAAACTTTAATTACTTATAGTAGTCATAGCAACTGAAAGAGGCCCAATGGCCCATTTACAAAATATAAGTAGATGGATAAATCTATGGAGGAGAGTTCTGCCATAATGCTGTTTTAAAAATCAATGCATTAAATATGCCAGAACTTTTTTTGAATGACAATATTTTCCTGAATATCAAATAACTGAGTGCAACTCCCAAACATACTTGGAGCTCTGCAAAACTCAAACTTCCAATGTCTTCATATGCTGCAATATCTTCAGTCCTATCTACATGATCACCATCTTTTTCCTTGAGCAGGCCAACACTAACTGTCCTTGTGTGATGTTTGGAGAGCTCAGCTTTCTGAAATGAAATTGAGAATCAAATCAATGCACTTCACATGACCTTTGCAAGTT
Organism: Cassiopea andromeda; assembly: GCA_018155075.1. Classification (NCBI taxonomy): domain Eukaryota; kingdom Metazoa; phylum Cnidaria; class Scyphozoa; order Rhizostomeae; family Cassiopeidae; genus Cassiopea; species Cassiopea andromeda. The sequence goes on from WIPJ01000166.1 coordinate 118,962, forward strand.
TTGTCATATTTGTATGGAGACCAAAAATCAAGTATCATTTTTATTCCAAAATCAAATTAGCTACAAAAATGCATGGGCAAATACAAAAGATAAAATTGCATGATTACAGAATTGCAGAGAAAACCAAAGCTGTATTTTACCAGGGGCTACTCTGAATGGTGCTTGAAGATGCAAATACAAGATATTAATGTATCAAGCTATATATCCATATTGTTTATAAAGCTTGATCAAAACTGCTTTAATAAAACCACATTTACCCTGAAACCCACTTGACATATTGCATCAAAAGACTAACAAATGATGCTTACCCTCAAAAAACACTTTATCAACTTTTGTCTCAGCTGAGAAAGATTTGAATCCCCTCTACAACACAAACAGAGAGCATAAGTAATCCAAATGCAAAATATTCAATATCTCAGAGCACATTTTCAGTAAAAGTTGCTTACTGCAAATTTCCATAATTTTGAAAGTGTTGCAGATCTTTTAATGATAAAAAGGGTACAATTTAATATCTTTAAAGATTCATGGTAATTCACATACATCTTAGCATCCTCATCTAATTTATACACCAATTGAATTTGCTCCTCAAAGTAGAAAATTGCCATGTCAATATCCTGTTGTAAAGAGAAGAGCAAATCTGTTTAATGGGTAATAGCATAGTTAACTTTCTTGTAAGCAAATATTTTTTCTAAAATCTAAAATGATATACCAAACTCTGACTTATATAATATCCACAGAGTAAGATACATAACACAAGTAACCTGAATAAATATAAATGAGCAAGAATATTTAATAAAGTTCAAAGCCATGTCAATATTTTGAAAAAATTGTGGCAACCACTAAGGCCATATCTCTTACATATTGATGGTGAAAATTTACAAAGGTTTATTTCACTTACCACAGTTCCCATAGTCTTGATCTTGTCATCAAATTCTGCAATAGAGCATGTCACCAGCAAATGAAGATTCTGAGCTCCTCCAGCCTTAGTCCCTTCCAAAAGCAAAACAATGGAACATTATGCCTATATGTATGACTTATACTATAAATATGAATTGTATAGTCTGCATGGCATAATTTCAAAAAAAGTTCAAATATGCCCACCTTGGTAATCTCTTGCTAGATTTGTGGTACTAGGATCTGACAGGCAATTGTCAAGATTTTCTGATAATCGCCCAAGGTCTTTTTGAATGCTCTGTATAAGAAAGAATGCGATAAGAAATGGTTACTGGACTAAAGGACTTGGAAAAACAGGGTGGATATCTCGCTAAGGGTTGCCGCCAAATCAATGTCAATGTCCAAAAACAAAACACCTATAGCCAGGGGCATCCTGAAGAAGGGGGCGTGTAGAGTGCACATACCCTCCCCCAACGTTTTTTCGAAGCCGTCGGTAATAATTTGGCTTGTCGACAAACGCTGGTGTTGTGATTATCGTTTATCGTGACATTTTGGAGATTTACTAGTCTCTCGGTAAATCCCTTCTGCCACACCCACCACTCAAAACTCCTTTAACACGCCATTGCCTATAGAAGATCGGTAGCTGGAGGAATAATTTGGGGGGAGGGGAGAAAATTCATGTCTGATTATTATGACAGTACAGGATACAAGGCTTATGCACTACAAAGAATACAGCCTGAAACATAGGATCAAGTCACTTGACAAGTGAAAGTCAGAACTATCGCCATTGCTAACTTTGTGCAGGCCAGGCAAATTAAGATGTCATTGGCAACAAAAATAATAAGTTCACTGCAAATCCTGGATAGATCCAAAATAGGAAGTTAATTGTCTCTTATTGTATGGTATGTTTGATAGAATTGAAAAAGAGCTGACAACCTCCCCTACTTGGATGAAACAAAGTCCCAAAGAAAAACAAGCCGAGAGAAAAGTAGAAGATAAACCTCAAATTCTCTGTAGTAAGTACCAATAGAATACGTTCTTTCCTCATCCGCCATCTTGTTGAATTGATTTCCTATCTTTGATTTTGTTTCCTTCTTTTGTGATTATTTTCTTTCGATTCTCGAATTCAGCTTTCAATTAGCGTTCTGAAACCTCGCCTTCATATAGAGGTCTGTAAACATTTGGCCAATGCTCATTGAGAACTTAACTTCAAGAAAGCAATTCCTCCCAGTGCGATTGCATTACTAGACAAAGAGAAAAGGGGGTGAAAACAGAGGAACGGAGCCCCCTTGTTAAAATTCTTGTCATGAATGTCCTCACTGCTGCAAGGCTATTGAAATATTTCTAGATGTTGGCAGTTTATATCAGAATTAGACTAAAGTATCATATCCCATATCTTTAAAAATATGGGTATGGCTTCAAATAGGCCACGCCCACTTCATGACATTACTCTAGAGCCCCCTTGATAAAATTTTGTGAAATACCCTTTGGTAAACATCAGTAATGTTACATCACCGTTATCTGGATGACAGGTGCTATGAGAACTGTTTACGAGAAAAGCTTCGAGCTCCTTCGCAGTCACGTTTCATTACCTATACATACGATTTTCTTGCTTTTCTTGGGTAGAGAGCTTGACGAAGTAATTGCTCAACCTAAGTGAGGCCATCCAGAGAATTCCACGGCTATGCAATCCTAATTTTCGTATGGGTAGCAAACGCTACATTTTGAGAGCAAACCATAAAATTCGCAAGCAGTTCACATGCTGTTTACAGTTTCGAAATCTATTGAAGAATGAGCTGTAAAATGCTTGTAAACCGTATAAAAACCTTATTTTTTAAATCCATAAATCGCTAGACAGGAATGTACAAACACAAAAAGCAAAAAGTATTTGAACCAGGGACGTGGCTGCTGAGTTACGAGGTGTTACAGTCGCAAAATTTGGCGGTTTGCGTCATCTTTCGTGGCACAGTACCTCGGAGCTGGGAGACTCGGTCAAACCCAGATTTGGCATCATAGTGGAAATCCCCAGATTGGACTGGCCAGATTTACATACAAAGTCCTATATAGGTTACCTAAGAAAGTTGCTTGAAAGTGCTAGCAAAGTGCATCCTATTTACGAATGGAGGCATCCATGATAAGTACTTGTATATTGCGTTGCACATGGTGTCATGTTCAAATGATAAACCTCATGGAAGCAGTCATGATGACCTTAGCGAGCTGTATATTTTAACTCACAATCATTTTCACGGGCGGATCCAAGGGGAGTGAGGAGGCCATGGCCACCCAAGCGTAAATGTTTCCTATAGTAAACAATAGTGTTTAGACATTTTTCACATGAAAAGACAATTAAGGCGCCTGTAATAATGCTGATTTTATGGCTCTAAGTAATGGGAGGAATACGCGCAGCGCAATGCTTTGCGCATATAGTAAGTCGCCGTGCGCCATGCAATAAATGTTTTTCTACGCTCTATAGTTTGTTTGGTTATTTCTAGTTAAGAGTGTAGTTAGGCCAAGGAGTATCCGGCAACATATTGCCATTCCGCATTTTACATAAGCTCTATAGGATACAAAGAACCCGTAATAACGACTGTGCATGATGCAACATTCTATTCTATTGTTTTATGGATTAAGGATTATCTACCCTTGCGTCATATACGACAAGACTAGGCGTTCTAGAAAGAACTAGCATTACCCTCTTATTATAATTTATGCTGAGTAACGATTACTCTAAGTCGGGCAAAAATGCTGACACATCCTGCATCAGTATTCCTAGTATATATATAATACACCCCTAGTAGTTTAGAGTAGAGTTGTAATACTGTAGGTGCTTGTAAAAGACCTCAGTAGTGTGGTTAAAGTACAAATACAAGAGAGAGGAAACACATTTGAGTCATTTCTTTGTGTCCATCCTGCCGACAAACAAACGCGATCTGGGAGCAGATCACACCCCCCAAAAGTGCAGCTCTGGATCCACCCCTGATCATGTTGTACTGTATATAGCTGTTGTGAATTCGAGCATAGAACCAACTTGCGAAAATACGTACATAATCAACTTGCCGATTTGTGCTGAATAATATACATTCTGTGGTTTTTTGAATATGGATACAACACTATTGCATTCAACGTGGTTGATAATTTTACCAGAGTTTATTACAATGTTAAGGCATAATTAGATTTTGATTGTATGGGCAGAGGCTGCATTTCGCCATGCGCATTGGCTTACGAAGCGATGTGTGCAAGTAAATGAGTTTTCAAGTGTGATTATTCTTTTAATTAACAGTTTGGAATGCTCTATACTGTGATTAACATTTAATTGTTTTAATAGGTAATGTGGAAAGATTCTGTAACGAGATATTTCCAGTTTTGAATGTAGCAACCAATGAATCGTGCTACAAGCAAGAATTATCCAGTAAAGAACTATTATTAGTTAAAAGTCAAGAGAATTTGTTTTTATTCCAGCCTGTGCTCGTTGCATCGTGGCATTTTTGAAGTAAACAATATTGTTGGGAGGAGAGAAGATAACTGGTTAGTTCTACTTCAACAATTACAGATTTGCACTTACTCAAAATGTTATTCTTTAAATGCACATGAACTTATCGAAAATGATAAAGTAGCTTGCTATTTTGATACATTTACGATAAGATCAGCTAAGTAGATACTGGCTTGCTCGGTCTTCAAATGTGATGCTTTGCAAGTCTTCCAACGGAAGCATAGAAGAAGCGCAGCCAGTCTTTCTCTTGCATGGAATTGAAAATTAGTGGTTAAATTAATATAGATTTTTAGCGATTCATTCCAAAAGAAAAATGTGCAAAACTATAGGTTCTCATAGCAGGCAATTACATCAAATACCAAATTAGTTTCACCAAGCCATTGTAAGCTTGTGTTCTGAAATTAATAGTATGCATATTGCTAAACTTGTAATAAACATGAATTAAATTACAATAGAATTTGGCGATATTTAGCGAATTCATGTCATCGTACTTTCAAATTGCACTTCAATTGCTGTAATTAACTTAAAAATTATCACGATGTCCTTCTTTAATTATTAACTTCATGTTCGGATTTTTGCAATTGGAAAATTGGAAGCTTTAACACCATCAGAAGGTTGCATTGTATAAATCGTAGTCCAGAGTGCTAAACGCATCGAAACAATCCAGCTTATGTATTCTGTCAGTGCTATACAGCACTTCAATCGCCTCATATTGCTTTTCTGTGGCACGTCTTTTTTGCTCTTCTATCGCACATCTTTTTTGCTTTTCTGTGGTACAGCATTTTAAAAAATAATTTCATTTATATGCTGTTTCTTTACTCAAAGCTGAAAGGGTTCCATTTCTTGTTATTGTTATCAACTATATTTCCATCGTATAGTAGCAACCGAAAGCCATCTTAAAAGATGACTAGATTGACATATGTCTATCTTAAAAGATTTTGCTGGTTTGAAAGGGAAGTCTTGCTAATATTGGATGTCACCAGTTAGATCAAAATTTGGCCTAGATTCACTTTATTATGAACATAAGCTATTCAAGAAATGGTATTCGTCGCATTTGCGCTGATAACTGGGCCCACGTACTTTCCCATGCTAATTCGCTCACACTGTTTTTACTTTCTATTGTCCTTAAATTCCCTTAAGAATGCTAACTTCCACGTAATTGGTGCAATAGAACATTAAATGATCGCAAATCGAAATGCTGTCTGAAAGGAAATTGACGGTCACTTTAATGAGTTCTTTCTAATTATTGGTTTTAAAAGCTCTCATATAAACCCACGATAGTATTTCCTATTTTGCGTCTAATAATTAAGCACGCTGTTATTTATGCAAAATTTCTGGGACAGGTGCCACATATATGCTAATTGCTAAAAGTCAAGTCTTTCGATGCTGTGTTACTACAACTTTGAGGTGTGAACTTTGTGGATTAGCATACTGGCAATTTAAAATCTGATGAACCATAACCAAAGTTCTCTGATGAAAAATTCTCAATATTTTGCTGTTTATAACCAGCACTACTTCGGAAAGCTGTTTAAAATCACCAGCTAATTTCTTTCAAGCATTTGTTATGTATTTGTGAATTACACCTGATAAATGAGATGAATTAGGAGAGGAAGGTTTGAATATAATATAAAGAAGCATTTTTAGTTTCGATCAGTCTGGTAAAGAAAACATTTAGAATTTTGACAATGATTCGTTTACTTTATTTTGATAATTTGATCTCTTCTAGACATGTCTCAAAAGGTGAATAACGTAAAGCCAACTAACATAACAAATGTGTTGGATAGAAAAGGTGCACCCAATCGAGACAACGACCTCTTGCTATACATTCTTATTGTTGTCAGTGCTTCTATTCTGTTATTACTAATACCATTGGTGAATTATTCAGTGCAGTGCTGCAAAAGAAAAGCACGACGGAGGAGGAGAAGATCGCAAGCTGAAAAAGCACAAGGTAAGAACATTCTGCTTTGTCGCTGTTGTTGAGAATAAATTGCGGCTGTTGATGACATTCTGCTCTTGAAAATTTTCTGCAAAATTAATAGTACATCAATTGGCACGTTCTAAGTATCAAAAGAAATTTCGTAATTTTAAGTTCAATTTATTTGGAGAACATCCCCAGCAAATAGAAGGGGTACCAACACATTCTGAGTGTGTCATTTATGTGTGGAAATCTTCTTAAAATGGTCTATAATGTTCCCCTACTTTGCAGCAAGAAGAATGGCTGAGAGAGACATACTGGAGAAAATGATGCAAGAAAATCAAAAGGATGGTACGAACAGGCCTACATTTGTGATAAGTAATGTCACAGAAGTTCTAGAAATACCTCCAAGGGTAATTGTACACTTTCTCTATGCTTTCTTAATACATACACAAATGCATACAGAGAGCTATTGAATATCTGTTGCACATTTTTCATGCCTTAGAGTACAATATCTTTAATCAGTATGAAATCAGACTGTTTTATCAATCCTGCTTGTCAAAAATGAAAATAAAATAATGCCTGAGCTGCTTGCTTGTTTTCTAGCTGCAAAGCATGATTGCTTTGCACGATGGCTTTGCAAATTTAAAATGAGCTTACAATGATCAGGACACGATGCCAAACATTTTCCAGAAAAAGATTTTGTTTTCATTGGTTAATCAAGCATTATTTCCTATGTCATGACTAAGAGGAGAGCGCAGGCGTATAATTTTGACGTAGAATTTTTATTTCATAGCAATAAAAATGAGTCATATTTAGCCCAGATAGCAGACACATTGCAGTAGCAACCCATAAATGATGAGGTCAAATCTATAAATAACACGATTTCATCTATAATTAGAACTTAATGCTTGTAGGGAGGAGAATTTAATTTCTATTTCTCCATACGCCTGCGAAGTGCTTCCTCAAACCCAGCGACGATGAGCATACACGCACATAAAAATCAAATTCAAGTAGTTGCAAAGTCATTAGAGAAACAAATGGAAATACGTAGTTTAATGGCATTGTATGCAATTCCGCATACATTAGTGATTGCTGGCATCTAACGATGTTAACAGTATTGTAAAACGTGAGCTCTAGAGTAAATGTATAGCTAAATTCAAACATTTAATTTGAACTTTGTGGTTTTTCTAACACAGAAACATATTAAACGTATGTACAGTACCTTTATACTTAAGAATGAGTTAAGTACTGTGTATTGCAGTTTTACCTCGAATCCTATGCTACAATCAGAATGTCACGCAAAAAACCATAACACTGCTTTGCTTCAAAAGAATTACTTTTCAATACACTTTTTGCTTATATCAAATACCATTCCCCGGGTACGGTTTTTGATTTAAGCCCAGGCTGTGAAATTTTATCAGAACAATCTAAAACACTAGAATCGAGAGGACGTTTTTGGAGGTCAATTTTACGGTGCCAGACTTCATGATTGTAATAAGTCGATTCAATCTATTTGAAGTGTTGGATGCCCTTGGCTATTCCCAAGCCAATCGTGGGAGCAGATAAAAACAGCAAGCATCACGTAAAATCTGAACCTAGGGCTAGGCCTAACTTGCACATGTCAAAATAATTGTGACTAAATTTTTCTAGAGTCCAATCGTTCATTCTCCATCCTCAACTGGTTCGTCTGAATCTCATCGAAGTAGCCCATTTCATACGCAAAGTACATCTTCAGAGGAAAAAATGATGACTACACAATATGGCCTAAGTGGGCTTGTCAGTGAACGCGGATTGATCAATAAAGGCTATCATTCGAGCAACACTGTGCTATCATTTCCAATGCGAAAAGCGACTTCAGACACGTTTCTACCGAGAGATCCTACATTAATGCAGAGTGCAAGACGTACGTATACTGGGATACATTAAACTGCTCTGTACATTATATTTTGTGTCAAGTATATTATATTGCATGAAGTAAAAGGTAATGTTGGAAAATTGGCATAATATTCATTACAGTAATGATATTTAATGCTAGACAATGCTCGTCATATCGCGTTATATCATTTTTATCATGTCATATAATGTTGATATCGTGATATGTTACATCATGTCATGTCGTGTTGCATGTTATGTCATGTCACATGCTACATAATCGAGGAGCATCAAGTTGAAAACATATATATTCTTTTACACCACTCAGTTGCTTTACGGGGATTTGCAATTGTGTATGTAGCACGTTATAGTTAATACTTGGATTATTCAATCACATATCAGAAACTTTTGCTCCAAGGTCGATATTCGGAAGATTTGGTAGAAAAAGACGAGCCCTCAGCATTTCATGCGAGACAACCACTCACATTACCCAAAAAAAATGATAGAATGGCTAAAGATTCCGCTGCAAAAGAGCAAGAACTAAAAAAGAAATTGGAGCAAAAAGATCAAAGTGAAAAGACAAGAAAAACAAGTGATCAGGTATCGAACAAAGAAAACGAACGAAAGGTAAGTAATTCGACGCAAAAGTATTCCGATGAGAATGCAACAAGACGAGAGAGCGAAACATCAACGAAGTCGAGTCATCCAATGGATGGCAAAATTTCACCGTTGAATTCAGAATGTAAAGAAGACGAGAAATCTGACAGTCATGCATCTGAAAGTGAAGGATATTATAATGACATAATCAATGATAGTTATGTGAAGGAGGATGAGAATGACACATTAAACAACGGTGATGACCCGATCTATGATGTCGTGGATAGTCCTTATTGCAGCGATCAAGAGCACATCTACAGCAACGTTGATGAACTGTCTGAGACTGAAAGTCATATATACTGGAATGTGGATTCACTTTACGAGAATTCAAGAGAAACAAATGACGAAGGAAGTGAAGGAGATGACTATGAGAATTTAGACTTTTTGTACCGAAACTGTGATGCAGATGAAAGCGATACGAGCAGCGTCTCTTATGAAAATTTGGATTTCTTAGATAGTAATGAAAATAGAGAAGAGAAACTGACGCTCGAAGAGGAAGAAGAACCACCTCTGATTATACCTAGGCGCATACCAATCCCTTATGAAAAAAATACAAAAGAAAGTACAAAATTGACCAATGATAAAATCCCAAAAACTGCATAGTGTTTTAAAGCTCTAAAGGCTGGGCATCAATGTGTATGATAAAAGAATTTTTGATGTTCTTGTTGTTATTATTGTTATTTTTGTTCAAAGTAATGTAGCGATATTTGCACGTGGTAAGGACTTATATTTAAATTAGATATCATTTTATTACCTATTTTATGTATATATCCAGCCATTCAATAGTTAGTACTTTGTATGTGACAGTTAGGTCATGCAATTAAGTTATATAGGAGAGCAGACGTCGCAGACGTTTCAAGAGCAGTTTTTGGCTCTGCCACCGAAAAGGAGAGTATTTTTATAGCCGGATTCTATGATTTCATTCGCAAATACTCAGAAGTTTTCGAAAAAGATATGAGCTCAAAGACTTTAAGTGTGAAGGTGCATTCAAATGAAGGCATTTCAAGACCCTTTCCATTGTGATACACTCTTTGCAAAGAATGTACTTGTATATTCTGATGTGTTGAATAAATGATATCATTGTTCCATATTTGTTTCGCAAAGATTTTTACGCTGAAATTGCATTTAAATCACTTATAGCTTCAAGATATACTTAAGAGCTAAGTGCAGGTAAGGTCAATCATTAGTAAATACCAGAAACAAGTATTTGGAAACATTTCTTGTTTTTCCAAGGGTAATTTGCAGATTCTTCCCGCGTTCAAGCGGGCCTCTTAGATACTTATTTCTGCTAAGAAGGAGACTCAGCATCTCATTTGCAGCATCTCTTGAAACAATATAATTGTGAAGAAAGAATGTAAATAGTAGCAATAATCATGAAACTACGAATTTATACAAAAGGATAATATTTACATTGTTCTGTTATCTTCTTAGTCTTATAAATACGAATGTTTAGAATAGCATGAGCGTATTTTAGCATCTCTGCTGTCTTCCTACGCTGCCACTTCAACAAATAGTAAACTGCAATATTTTTTATCATTACTTAGATTTTTTAGCCTGAATTGGCATTGCTAAAGCTAACTATACAATTAATGTGCCAAGAAAAATCAAAAAATATGATAATTTTAAGGATGATGCTGTACATTGAAGTTATCTACAAAGCCTTTCTGTGATATGGAATCTGCACGTCGTCACCAGATCATCAGTTTGGGAGACTTGATTTCAAAAAAAGCTGTAAGCCCCAGAATTGGAATGTGGCATGCAACATAGAGATATGAAAATTAGCACTTCCAATTGCTTTGCATCAATTTTGATGAATTCTTGCTAAGCGCATGACTCTTAGTTATACGTATCAAGGATGGAATGGCTCGTATAGCATGTATAACGGTTCAGAATTTTTGTCATTTCCATGTTTGGCATTTGCAGCATCTCTTGAAACCACGTCAGGCTCATCATAAATAACATCCACACATTCCTCACCTGAATATGGTTCCGAGTAAATGGCGAGTGAATCTTGTAGCCATATTTTGTCATTCTTATGTACTTCTTCGTCATCACTAGTGCAAGACTTTATCTTTGGTTTCTTTTCACCAAAACAGTCTTTTGAATCACCGCCATCAGCATTCACCGCAGCATTTTGTCCCCTCGCATCTGCAACAAAAGTTTTGTTCTGTTCACTAAAACATCCCTAGTTACTTTCAATTCTCTTTGTCTGCAGCCATGTTTTAAAAGTATAAAATTTTAATAGCTGAAGTTCAAATACTAAATAAGTATGGGAGGGGTCATTCAATTACTACGTACGCACCAAAATGGCAAAAATTTGAACCCTCTTCCTCCCATCCTACGCACATGTACGCTTGCTATGACCCCCCCCATTGCGTGCATACTCTTACCCATCTGACCCCCCAAACGGGACTGTTGTTAAACTACCCAATCAATAATTCCATAGAGAAAAACACTGTAAAGCCTTTTACAGACGGGAAAATAATCATAGCAAACGCTATGTAAAACAGTAATGAAAGTCGTTGCCAAAGACAACACAGAATGATAAAAATACCTTGCATATGAAAAATCACAAAATAAAATGGGACTTTGGTATGTACGTACTCAGATGTGTCAACCCCCTTTCCCCTTTGTACGCATGGTGTACGCTTTTGCTCGACCCCCCTCCCCCTTCGTGCGTACGTACTAAATGAATGACACCGAAGAACTTGGAGATGAACTGTGATGGAAATAGGTTATTCCAATAAAAGGATTGAAATTTGCTTAATAACTGCAAAAGCTAATTTTTGATACTTTCAGTTGAAGGAGAATGAAACTAGACTAATGGTGTTGCAACAACATAGCTGTAATTAATTTAGAAGTCCTTATTCAATGGTTTTCTCACAAACTAAACCAATTAAGGGTAGGATTCAAGTGGTCATAGAGTTGTTTCACCAATCATTTAGAGATAGTTCTAAATCAAGTAAACTTTACTGAATGGCTCTCTGACAACAAATGCTTCTAACATAATATTTATGCACTTATGTTCCATGAACAGCAAAAAGCATTTTTTGATTGAAGGAGAGCCAAAATCATGTCATGTATATGCTGATAAGCAGAATTCAATTTTGATTGAATCAAATGAATAATTAAGAATGGGTAACTTACTGAATCTAGGAAAGATTCCTCCCTCTGATTTGGCATATTCTGATAATGGCTCCTCATAAAAACTTTCATTTTCATGAGAAATAAACATTGGGGGCTCTTCTGAATAGACCAGGTTTCCATTACGATTTGCTTCCATTGCAAGTACTGTTGGGCTCTAAAGATTTGAAGAAAGTTCAAAGAATCAAGACTTCACTTACAACCAAATCAAACAAAAGCGTTATGTTATTTCAGGTGAGCATAGATAAAAACTAACTACCTAAGTTGTTCTATCTTTCCATTATATTCAGTGCATAATATGCAACTTTAAATGTTAGTGTTGTGCATGAAATATTTCAAAACAGAATATATCTTACCTGAGACAGACTTGAACGGGCAGTAACTAGAAGGAAATAACAGATTTGTGAGTTGGGATAAGATTTCTACAAAGGAGAGAGAAATGGCACTCATAGAAGAATCACGCAGGAAAAATTTGCATGTGATAAGGAGAATAGTTTAAAGGTAAAATGAGTTCGGAAGAAAATGAATGGATTGTTAAAGTTAGAATGGATTTATCATTAAATTTATAAGTTACCTGTCTTATTATCTCCTTCTTCTGAAGAACTATCGGAGGAAGCCTTTTTCCTAAGTAAGCAAAAGTGACTTTGACATGGAATTCAATTTTTGGTCTTATATGAAAGAAGTATTTTATTAGAAAGACTGGGAATCACAACAAAAGTCAAGTTTGTGTTTGAATTTTACTGCAGTTTTTTTAATCTACTAAAATCAAAGAATATTGTACAAAGATAATGAGAGTAACATGTTCTTGGCAATATTACTGTATTGCCAATAACACCCATGCTTTAAAGAGCAAATTATTTACATTTTCCCCATCAAGTATGTTGTAAGCTCACCCGTACCGCCCTAAAGATAAGATCAAAACCTTTTGAAACGGATTTTGAAACAACTAGGTTCTTGAAAAGCGAAAAAATTATAAGACATGATACCTTCTTCTTTTGAATATTACAACCACCACTGCAAGTAAGATGACTAAAAGCAGCCCTATTATTGACAAGCTCACAGCTACAGCCAACCGAGATTTTGATGCATTGGGGTTTGCAGGTGGGTACTCAGCTTTAACAGTAGTCAGGTAAGTTAAATTTGTTTGTACTGTTGTTGTTGCTGTGTGAATTGCTGTTGCTGTTGCATTTGTTTGTACTGTTGTTGTTGCTGTGCAATTTGTTCGCATTAGTGGATTCGCTCCAACTGAAAGCAAAGCCATATCAATCAAGCTAATCTGCGAAATGTTAATCAGTCCATCAAAAAGCAAATACTTCCTCCTAAGAAACGTATAAAATTTGTTACTAATTAGGTGTATATGAAAAATCCTATATGTAGGATTGCTATGCCAAAACTAAGAGGGTCTTTTAATTTGGTTTTCCACGTATGCTATTCAGACTAATCTATTTAGACTATGCTATTCTCAGACTATCCTTCATATATTCATATTCAAATTAACTTTTTTACGCACGAAAAACCCTTCAGCTAAATTGATATGAAAAATTCAGTACTCATACTACTCTAACATACAGCTTACATTAAGACAAAAAGGGAAATTTACAGTTAAACTAAGGCTATTCTTCCAGGGGGTCATGTTTAATTCACTTTCAGCTCATCACTTACATTTTCAATTGTTGTTTGAAGTGGCAAAGGGTGGGAGCTTCCCTAATACTTAAAGGGATTTCATTCCAGGCTCTTGGAGCTGAATAGGAAAATATTTTCTTGGCATACTCAAGATTGCACTTAGGAATCTGGATATTTCTGCAGAATCGTGTATTGCATCTGGAGTAGTGGGACCTTAGGTGGAGCTTGTTCCATAGATTTTCTGGACTTCGCTTGTTAAAGACCTTATAAACCAAAACGATCAAATATAGTAAGTTGTTCAACTGTAGATCTGATCTGTTGTTGTTGCTGCTGCTTCTGTTGCTGTTGTTGTCATCATCATCGTCGTTTTGGATAACAAGATTGTAACATCATGAAAACTGCTTTGGAGTGATTGCGCCGAAAAATATCAACTTATCAGTGCAACAGTTGATATGCATTTTAGAAAAATGTAAAAATATATACTATGGTATGAAGAAATGATATAAAATACAAATATTATTATAATCTGAATGAAAAAATGCTTAATGTGTATAATTTTAATGAACTAATGCAAGAAAAAGGGTAAATTGGGTCAATAAGATCGAAGAACATACCTAGGAAGGTGCCAGGGAATTTGATAACGAGGCATGATGCAACTCGATTTCTTTTTCCTTGAACTTTGCAAGTGATCCCCAGAGAAATCAACAAACCATTGTATTTCTTTGCATTGCATGGTTTGCTTTTCCACTTATGAAAACAATGATAAAAAAGAACAAGATAAGCATTTATTTATACTGGTTTGAAAAAGGTGCAAGCGAGGTTAAGTGGTTCGGTGTCCTCAGCAAGCGAGGTTGTACTACACCAAGATAGGTAAAATAGGCATAGAGAGGATAGAGAGTTTCTAAGGCAAAAGCAGAATGCTTAGCATCTTCCACTGAAACTTTTGACGGCAATCACTTTCTATTTCTTTAGATGTAGTTTTAAGAGTAACAATTGTTGCAGAAGCAATTAAAATCAGCCTTGCTATTTGCGAATAGATACTTACGTGAGAAAATAAGCAGCGGAGAAGATTTGGAGATTTGAATGCTAAGAATCTATACATGGAATTCACATTGCTTAAGAGGTAACTAGTGAAATAGGCCTACCATCAAAGTGTCATTATTCCTTGTTGTTCTTTCAATTTCAAAATCAACTTGAGATTGCAAAAGCCACAACAATGTCCAATTTCCGCTGTCATAAATTGTCTTTGAACTTGTTAACACACAATCTGTTACTGATGTAGTACACTTGCTCCATATAGACTCACAATACGCCATCTTTTGTCCTTTCTTCATAGCCTGAGTTGATGTTGCAAATGTAATCTGATTTTCATTATCTGCAAAACTGAACTTGCAACCTGCATGAAAAAAATTTTCCAGTGAGTGAATGTGGATATCTGATTTGAGAAGAGCATAAGTAATGCGAATGCAAACGAGGTTGTGACACTCACTATTTTGCTCAAAGATTATAGATATACCAGCCGACTTAAGAAGCAATCTTACACTATTTTCCTACTTAAGTACAGCGAGAATTTGATGAGAAATGTGCTCAAGAGCTTAAAGAGGTCCAGGTGCAATTGATATAGCTGCATCAAACAGAACTCTTTTTATATTTTCTAGAATAGGTTGTTTGCAACATCATTTAAGCTATAGCATTCAGGCTGCATGGTTATTTTCAACTTGAGAGGATAACTAAAGAAGAAGGAAAAATTCTTGCAAAATTGAATAATGATAAATTTCAGATGACCTTGTACAAGTTGATCATTTCCCATGCAGCGACGTTGGCTTGTTAAGTAGCTTCCATAGTTACATATGCAAGTGCAGCAACCAACACAGCCTTTGTATCCATTGGATTGTCTGCATCCATCCAATCCACACATTGCGGTATCCGGATTAGGAAATTTGTCATCTCCCGAATATCTGGTAATAGATTGAGATGAAGCTGCTCCCCACAAGAGAATGATGCAGATGAAGACCTTAGTCCAACGTTCATTCGCCATTGTTGTGATAAGGACTGGAATCTAAAAGTTGGTGAAAAGAGGAAAGTTTATAGTTAGATTCAGGAAAGTTTGTAGCTAGATAGCTAGACCTACATCAACATAAGATGCTTAAATGACTATGAATAAAACATGACAAGTGCTGGGCTACAGGAGTTTAGTGTTAAGTATTTAACAAAGGGAGCTGCAAACAAAATTTTGGAGGCCACGCCCTTTAGCATCGTGCAAAATAACTCAAATTTATTTTATGATATTTCATTGGGCACCAGACCTCTGCAAGACAATAACATTACATTGCATGCAAGACAATAACATTAAATTGCATGCAAGACAATAAATTTACATTGCATGCAAGACAATAACATTACATTGCAATATGAACAAATATTGAAGTGAAGTTGCAACCTTGCGCAAAGTAAACGGCTTTAAGAATAATTCCAACAACTTAACATTGAAAGGGGGCTGAGCCTCCCAAAATCTTTGGCAGATTTGACAAGGAGGGACTACATTTGACAAGGGGGCTGCGTCCCCCAGAGCCCCTCAGGACTATATTTCTTCTGGATTTCTAGCTCTTCTACAGAAGATGTACAGTAAACAGATTTTCAACTCAGCAACATAAATGCTGTAATAAAACTTAAAAAGGAGATGAACAAGCTAGTGAGGTGAATGCCCAGTTTTTGCTTCCAGAAATAGTAAATCCCAGATGGCAAAAGTCGATGGCAAGTAATTAGTGTCTGAAAAATCACGATCTTTAAGATTTTGTTTTACACTCACACAACACTTTACAAATGAATTTTTAGCTCTCTTTTGGGCTAAAAATGTTTGAGGTAGAACTTCTAATATCTACCACTAACCGTGTCATTATGTTGTTATGTTGCTGATCAGGCTTTTTGCAATTTATATTTTCTCATTTATAGGCAAAATTTTATTCTTTCTTCCAATCAATTAATTCCTCTGATTTATAGCTATACATTATGCTTTTAAAAATTCCGATTTTGTGCTACCAAAGGAAACTTAAATGTTGTTTCAAGTTTGTGTCAAAAATTATAGTGACGTTGAATGTTGAAAAAACGTGCTTACTCTTACGTCATAGTTCTTGGATTCTTTACCATATTGCTTTACCCAATTAGAACACAAGCACATGGCAAAAAGACGATATTTGTGGAAGTACCAACAGGTTACATTTAGGTACAACTGTCGTGCTTTACACTAAATAATATCCATCTGACAAACATTTCATACTGATGAAGGCAATTTCATACAGCTCACTAATATTAAAATTTTACATCGCAAATGATTAAAGTTAATAAAATCTATATCATTATTTCAACACACAATAGAAAATTAAAAAACAACAGCAAAATTATCATCTTCATTACTGGTGTAGTAAAATCATGAGATGTGTGGTTACTATTTTTATTCCTTTTAATGCGATGCATCATGATTCTCATCAATTGAATTATACCTTTGTTGATATTCTGTTTCACGTCCTCCAATCATTCGCTTTAAAAAACTCCTAGTTTCCCATTGTCTGTATAAGACTTGAGCTAAAAAGAATGAGTCTATGATCTTTTGGAAGATCGTCTTGATTACTTGACTAAAAATCTATTTCTTATTATACTTTACTAAACGTAAAAACAAGCCTATGGATGAGCCACAAGTGCGACATGAATTAGACAGAAAGGATGTCATCAGTCTTTAAAATTGCCCTCAGAGTCATAGTTTAAACGTAGGAGTTAAAGACTTCTTTTGAGGGAAACAAAAGCGAAAGAATGTAATGTGGGCAATTAAATCATAGCGAAACAAAAAGTGGAAGCCAATTACTAACGGAATAAGTATTATTAATCACATGGTATAGCGCACAATAAGCGCAAATGATGCAGCCGGGTGAATTACTTACTTTCACTTATTTTCACGCTAAAAGATTGTTGTTGTTGTTAATAATTCTGTTGAAAATCACCCAGAATTTCTTTTAACCACCATTCACTCCTTTGTACAGTGTGCTGTTCAATTCATTTGAGCCGCACACAGTGCAACGCAGCGCCGTCTTTGAAATTACTTCAGCATAAGCAAATGTGGCAGAAAAGTAAGGAAGCAGAATGGTGGTGTATTGCCTAACGATTTACTAAAATTGCTAACAAATGAAGCTGTATCTCATATATTACAAACGTGAACGAGCTTCGTGAAAAGAATGGCTTGTTATGTCAATCTCAATCTTCCAGCTGTTTATGAAAAAATGCTAAAACTTTTAAGGCAAATAGATAATATAGTTAATGACTTTTATCAAAATACTTCAAATAAAATCAAATGAAAGACTTGAAATAGCCATAAGACTATAAAAAGTCCTTTTACAATCCTTTCTTGGTCATCCATTATGGTTTCACTATATTAGTCTCTTAAATTTTCTTTCAGCTGCCATGAAGCTGTTGGGGATCTTCTACAATTTACTGTGCCGAATTATACAATTAATTATTCAATAAGATATTATTTCATAAGCAGCAAATAACAGCAACTTCTTAATACGTTATATGTCTCAAAATTTCCACCCTTTGAGCCCAAAGGCCATGAATCAATTTGCTCCAGGAGCTAACTAACTTGCGACCAGGCCTTCTTTACCACAAAGGAGCCCTTCTGCAGTCTATCCAAATGAATAAAGTTTAATTGGTATGAGAATTTTATTTGCTTAAGCTGTCAACTTACCTGGAGAAACTAAAAATGAAGTAAGTGGTTTCCTGGTCAGGAGAATGCCGTTGCCTAGGCGGTAGGTCCTTCCGCTTAGACCAACGTAGATCGATAATTAAAACAAAACGATACATTTTGCATCATTTCTATATTCTGTAAGAATAGGAATCATGTCTTTGGGAATATTGATGGAAACACTGATCCTCCATTTGATGGATCGTTAGCAGTGCAATATATGTTGCGTGTTGCGGAGGTTTACAGTAATTACCAATTTACGCAGTGATTATATCGAGATGGCATCAAACAGAGTGTAATTAAAATATGCCATAAAAATAAATGAAATCAGGTGGTGTCATGAAAAATAGAATGTTGCAACTAGTTGAAGCAGAATTTTCTGTCATCTGGATGGGAAGTACTGTAAAAACTGAGAGCTAACAGAATATGTGATGTAGCAATACAGTTTAGCGTAACATCTCCACGACGACTGAAAAGTAACTAATATCAAAGACTTCAAAAGAAAAACTTTCGACAAAGTAAAAATGAGCAGTGGTGTTACTCGAAATTTGGAATTCTTAGTCCTTGTGCTAACTTTTAGCAAGCTTTCAGATTCGAGAATTGTCACGAGGCCAGATAACACCGGTGAACGCGACTCCATATCAAATCAGAACTGTTCTTGGAGGAACTGTCAAAATTACTCAGCAACTTGCACGACAGCAGCCTGTTGTCAATGCTCTTGCAATACTGGAAGGTCGTTTGTGTCCGCAAACAACACTTGTAGAAAAGAAAGCAACATTGCAGAAGGTCAGTTCATTAGATAATTTCATGTTTACGTGTCAGAGAAATCATAATGATTATAATCATCATCATCACGCTTGTAATCCCTTTTTCACTCTGACCACTATTCACCCCCAAAGGGGCATGGTGTGCCCTTATGATGCAGTTCCCAGTGCTCTTCTCTTATCACCAGTTAGCGATGGGTAGAGGTGCCGTTAAGGGGGCTCAGGGTGATACTAATAGGTATGGGTTGCTCCCAGCAGTGCAATCACCAGAGCGTGTTGGCTTCAATGTAATCTGGTAGTTTCATTTGCTGGATGAGGCTAAAGGTCTCCAGGTGTGCTAGAGGCTCTTTCTCTTCCCCAGCAACCTTTCTCTGTGTGTTGCCCAGATATGCTTTTACAGAACTGGACAATTATCATCATCGTTGTCAATGTCATCCTCATTTTCATCATCAGCATCATCATCATCATCATCATAATCATTATCATCATCATCACCATCATCATCATCATCATCATCAGTCATCAGCATCATCATTATCATCATCATCATCATCATCAT
>WIPJ01000166.1:156302-175310 GCA_018155075.1 Cassiopea andromeda
TATATATATATATATATATATATATATATATATATATATATAGAAAAAACAGATGTACTCAAATATCGCATAACCAAGGTATGAATATATACATATAACCAAGCACATTTTGCAATGTGCCAAACTCTTTTGAGAGTGACGTCAAAACTAAATAGCTTGAAGATGCAGCTATAATTTCTCGAAAACAAGAAAAGTAATCTAATGGATAGGTTACATGCAATATTTGAAATGATAAGGTTTACAACATAAGCACAACTCCAACTGGTATGTCGTCGGTATAATATTTACAATGAATAAATTAGCATATTTTACTTTCTAAAACCACATAATATCTTAATTTCTCAACTAACATACATATCATTTTGTAAATGCAAGTTTATGACCTTCTAAAGAATTTCAACTATTGATAAGAGATGTGGGAGAGAAATCCGGTCCCTAGCTACCATTTTTGCTAGCCTCTCTTGGTTGCCCTTAGGGTGCTTTTTCTGATGATATTTCTTTATGAGCGGACATCATTCATTTGACTTTAATCTCCTTTTCAAATGCCAAGTTGCCTATTTGAACATCTTGAAAGTTGAAAAGTATTCTCATTAGCAGCCATGCTACCAAGAGGATGTCGGGAGAAAGATGACGTAGTTGTACACGTGGCTAATCAACGCAAGATGAAGCTTCCTCACGAAAAAATTTGCTAGGCATTATGGGATACTCATGATGTTTTTCTAGCTTCACTACGCAGTCTATTTAATCGGCTTTCCAGATATTTGCCGAACATAAGCGCGTATGGTGAGTTCTGGGAAGTATCTTCAACAGGTTGGCTTGGCCTCTCTACCACTTCAGGAGCCTCAGTTGGAATTCGAACACACCGGTACTTTGGATTCTTAAATTTGTCGAGATCAGTAATTGCACACGTAAGGCCTACGTTGCAGCCGCATGTAAAATGCTTTCCATTCTGAAATTATACAAAAAATTTAATACATATTGCGCAAGTTCCTAATGAATTCTTACTTTATATTATGAATAATTAAGCCTGTTATCGACATCAGGTTAAAATGTTTAGCAGAATTGGTTAATTTAAGCAGAGAGTACAGTTATATCACCATATCACAAATACTCCAATATTAAGTTGAAATACTCTTAAAATGAGCAGGAAGGATCATGACTTTAACAATCAATGGCTGTAATCTATTGTCTCCCTTGGAGGCTCCCTACGAAGTAGGCAATGAAGTCTGGAATGTTGCACGTTGCATTTCAGAGGATGCAAACAAAAAGAGCTTGGATATAGGAAGTAAAGAATTATCAAGAATGAAGTTCTAGATAAGAATCTAAGAATATTCCAAATTGTGCTCTTTATTTTATCTTAATATGTCTAAGATGACTTAAAGCCGTGCAATTGATGAATTAAACGTCATGCGACTTATGGGAAATCAGGATTTGCTAAAAACACACAGACAAGGGAAGTTCTATTTCACAAAAACATGTGTATTTTGAATAGAACGAGAAGGCTCCAGACAACAAGGTTGAATACGGCTGCTAGTTAGGCTACTTAAGAAGGCTTTCTATATCATACCGATAACGAACAAATTGCGTAAACAACCAAGACCGTAAACAACAGATTATAGGAAATTCTGTGCAGAGGCATATCAAGTATTTTTAGAGACATCGAAAATAACAACTTCACAAATCATCGATCTTAGAAATCAACAAGCATCCTCTATGACCTTATATGGTCAAATAGCAATCACGTAGTCTCATATCTGAATATAATGAGCTGGTGTACGTAAGCTTTGCAATAGAATTCAGAGCCCATAAAATAATAATGTTTGAATCTACGGCTTAAGTTAGCTTGCTATTCACATAAAGGTATCATCACCATCTCTTCCCTGAGCACTAACCCCCCTGCAACACTTTTGGGCATTTCATTCGCACTTGTGTTTAAAATTCGCAACCTCGTAACACCAAGAATGCTCTAAATTCCACGATAAACATCGCTACTTCCTTAATTACCCCATCAATCGGAATTAACAATTTCCTTGGTTTAATTGAGTTTTGCATGCAATTGGTAACTTATTTGCTATCAAATTTGACTAATCACTTACCATAACATTTGGGCTACACATCTCGCCGAGAGATTTGGTTTTCAAGCAATACCCTTTGTATCCGAACACCTTCAGTCGCAAGGCACAGCATTGATTTTGACCACATTGAGAGTTACGTTGACACGGTTGCATCTACGGTACAAGAAATTCTAAGTTTCATAGTCAGAATGGAATACTATTTATTGGAGACAAATTAATTTTATTCAATTCCTAATCAGTAATTATAAGCAAAAGAAAGATCACGACTAATCATTCAATTAATCAATCAATCAAAACTGCAAGCTGAATAAATTGAAAAACTTGCAGACATGAACAGTGAAATTAAGAAAGTTTATCAGTTGCCTTCTCAAGAAAATAATGAAAATAACAACAAAAAGGAAAAGAGTACTAAAAGCTAAAACTTTTAACTGATTAAAAAATTCACTGTTTTTTACACAAAGGCGTTGTATTCTGGAGACGTTATCAGCACTTACACGTAGTCACTAGGTTCACTAACCACTTGGATCAATTTTCGTATGCCAATTTAGAGATCAAAGAGAGCAAAAGACCGCACAAGAGGAAGTTAGCTGAGTAGTTTAACTTTGTTACAGAAAAATCATATGAAGAGTTTACATGTCGCACTTTATTCAAACGTTAGAAGTGCACATTCTTTCATTTAAAAGGGAACAACATCTGGCCTAAATTTGCAGCAGAGGTGGCCCACCCAAATTGTGAGACTGGCTCGAGATGTTTTATTTTGACGTCGAGTTGCCCTTTCATAATACTCCTTTTCGTCATCTTGTTGCGGAACGTTAACTAGTGTGTGTAACTAGATGAGCTAGCGTAATTGGACCTTGGGAAGAGAACCTGCCAACCACAAGTACGCAGATGTCTTTTCAGTCGCAAGACAAGACGATATTCACTTAGTGTTAAATAAAATTGTCAAAATTCCACTGCTGAAAAGTAAAATATACGCTGCGAAATACCTTGAAATGGAAGAATGGAAAGAATGAACCCTGTAAATTCTGTGGAGTTTTGGTGTGTTTAGTCTACAAAGATAATTAGTTGTATAGAAGTGGGTTCTAGAGGGAGGTACCCGAAAATGTAGACGTTCTTTGAAATGAAAGGTAGGAAGCAAAACATTAGTAGGCGTAGGCGATAGACTAATATAGCACTTATTCTTATCTCGGCAAATAGGCACGGTGTTTGTTATATAGAAGATAAACAAGTTGATGGCCATGTGGAAACGACAGTAATGAATGGGAAACATGATCCACCTAGAAACTCTATTGATAGCATATCGATGAACTTTTTAAGGGAAAACGATCTGAAATGTATTGAGAGTGGCTAATGAAATTAGTCACAAGAATTGAAAAGAGCTCTGTCTACAGTTGCTAAATGCAAAAATAATCATTTCGTGAGGCCCATTGATAAGCTACATGAAATCGTAAATTATTGCACTCACAAACACAGGCATACATAAAAACATATACAAGGACACGCATAGCAAGCGCTTGCTATGGCTACATGAACGAAGAGATAGGATTCTCACATTGAGGCCAGTAGATGAAAAAGGTTGTTGATTAGATTCACAAAAGGTTAATTACATGTGTCCACCAGAAGATCATAGAAAACATATATGGTTACAATATTAACGTCTGTTACCCGTAAGTTCGGATGTTGAATGTTACAGAATATTGGATTATGATCAACTGGTCTGCAAATTGATTTCAACTAGCTAAGGAAATCTTGAACTTTAATGTAAGAAGCAACAGTCTTTAGATAAATATTGCCTGAGTAAATTAGACTCCAAAAAAGCATTAACGATAAAGGAATGTGGTTTTTTGAAAGAACTGATGTCTTCTATTCTTGCATAAACTTTTCGTTAGTTTGTTAGGAAGCAAGAGAGGAGAGTCGTTTGTAAAATGATTATCATTATTATGATTGATAAAATTTAACACCAAAAGAAGGATCAAATAATTGACATTTGGAATTGAAATGAATGTAACAAACACAGCAAGGCAAACCCCATTCAAACCTAATCTTGCACACCTTAATGCATGCTAATTTATGCTTATCCATTCCAATGTATTATGTACAGTGCTATTTACGCCCTCTAGTGTCACTTTACATGTCATTTATTGTGATGTTATTGGTGCCTAATGTCGTCTCCGCAGGGGCGCATACAGGATTTATGTTGACCAGTGCAACACTCTGTATCCGCCTCTGCGTCTCCTAACCTAAGACTGGCAAGAGCATCCATCGAAGCTGATACAACAAGATCATTTATCGATGGATTTTTTGAGGCAGTAAACGCCCTCGCAGTGGTAATAACATGGAACGAAAGCAGTAATCACATCAATGTATCTTTGTCTCCAGTGACGTGGCGTGACCTCTTCTCCTGGCGGAGGGGGTGTAAAGCAATGATTTACCGACAGAAATTGACCGACAGAGCTGCGAAGTTACCGACAGAAGTGTTTTCTGGGAAAGAACTCCTTGTTGTATGGGGCTTATTGATGCTGGAAAGGGCATTATCAACTCTATTTTGACTACGTCTTTGCAAAGAATGCGGTCGTGTACCGACGAAAGTCAATGAATCTGAAGTTACCGACGAGATCACCGAAAGTTAGGTATGCGACAACCCCTCCCCCCACACCCTCCTATTTTTCACAAAGAACATATCAAGAAAATGAAAATGCATGCACTTTTCTAAATAGAACAATCAACAATACAAAGAATAACGTAAAGCTCTTTCGAAACCAGAGAGTTGCCTAAATCAATTGTCTTCTTTATTCGCCTGCTTTCGTAAGCCAATGAATGACATTTTCAAAAAGTTAATTCCGTCATCTTTGTTTACATGTCATATTCCATAACTACACGGGGAGCATGCTTTTTGACGTCATACTGCATACAAATTTCAGAATATAAGGTTGATTCCGATTGCTACCTTGACAGGAACACTGCACTGTATCTGCCGCATTACAGTAACGAGTTTAATTTCTCCAACTGAGTTGTATCTGAAGTCCTGCTTGTATTTCTTCCTCGAAAATTTTAATTTGAGTTGCAGATATACTTAGAAATGACAATAAGTATGGGAACAAATATCTGATTATTCTCGTGTAACTGCGTTTTTCTTCGAAGTTGAAACAAACAGATGGGTGGTCGTTGTTTCAAAAATGAATGCATCCGTTCAGTTTATCAACAATACTACCGGTGGATATTCTTTTTTCGTATCTTGGTCAATAAAGTCGTGGGAAAGGGAATGTAGCTACGAATTGGTATGGACACCGGAGAGGGGTCTAGAGGGGAGCAAGCGCCCCTCCTGCCGTTTATTGGAGGAGGCAGGGGGAGCAAAAGTGCCCTTTTCGGAATGCAGTAAAATCCTTTTTAGACAAGCAAAATAGGATTGGAAAAGAGAGCTATTTGTACAACTGGGTGAAATGCAGGCCCTGCTAAAGAATGGAACAAAAATCTCTCAATGAGGTGCCCATGCGACTCGGCACCCTTTTGCTCCTGTTGGCCCCTTTGCCCTACCATTGCTCCGTCGTGTCTGGAAGCAATCTCTTGTCACTTCTAATGATGATGATGATGATGATGATGATGATGATGATTGATGATGATGATGATTAAAAGTGCATGGTACACTAAATTGTAAGTGAAGGCTTTATCATCGAAGTGTGCCTTCAAATACTACTAGCCTTCACTATTTACATAAAATTCCCTCTGAAGCATTACCGTTTATTCAACGCCTCCCCAATGGTTTATAAAACGGCAGCATTTTTCTATCATGTGAGATACAAACACAAGTTTGAAGCAAAGGATTTCAAGTCAAATGCGCAACATCAACCACAATCGCCTTATCATTTCAGCAAAAGAATACCATAGCAATACTGTCAATGAATGAGATTGAAGGTAAATGGTTGAGCCTCTTTTCAAATCTTTTTGTTTTCTATCTTGATTGGGAAGGATTTAGCAAAGGAAAGCAAAACCTAGCGATGAAAAGAAAAGGTCGATGAAAAGACATGCAAACATACTCTTGGAACTTGAAGATCTTACATTTAGGTAAACAGAGATGAAATTCAGGTTGAGATGCATTGAATATGGCAAAATCAGAAAAACTAGCGAAAGATGTTATTTTGAAGTTTTCTGTTGAAAGCAGTAGAATAAATCAAGGGAA
Source organism: Cassiopea andromeda (assembly GCA_018155075.1). NCBI lineage: Eukaryota > Metazoa > Cnidaria > Scyphozoa > Rhizostomeae > Cassiopeidae > Cassiopea > Cassiopea andromeda. The sequence goes on from WIPJ01000166.1 coordinate 162,555, forward strand.
GCAGATTAGGCCATCCTACAAATGCTAAATATAGTGGAGAAAGTATTTGCTGATTGTAAGCCACTCTTATCCATTGCTACTATTCCTTTTTATGACATGCCCTCGAGGTACTTAGCCAATGAAAAATATTTTCTTATTTCTGTTTAGCTTGTTCTTCTATATTTGTGTACAAAGTAACATCCATGATAAAGGATTGTCTAAAATAACATAGGTGCTTCCTTCCTCGATAGAAGTTCATAGTCTAGAAGAGATCTTTGGAAAACATGATTTTACGTTCTCAGGTTTGACATCCCATTTCAATGTGGTGGGTATAGAATATAATATTGTTAAGAACTTCCTTTTATGGTTTCATCCTGGAGATGCTTTGGAAATTTGATAAGGTCTTGCATTTTAATAATTGTAAAACAACAGTTGCCTATCTTTCTGTCATATAACTTTCTTTAAGCTCATCTATATTCTAAAATTCAGTCAAGGGAAAATTGGTCAAACTTTTCATGATATGCACAGTGAAAAGCAGTAGAAATTTCTCTTTTGGCAAATGCAGATAAGCGAAAAGTTCCCAGGTTAAAACTAAACAAAGTAATCTCACACCTTCCATAGAATCTTATTCACTAATATTGCAAATATTTCCACAGTCCGATCCAACCAACAGTTGAATCATTATTGTAATAATGAATAGAAGGAAAGTGTGCGTTTCAAATGATGGGGTTGGATTGTTTTCATAGGATAGAGTAGGCTTGTATAAATCAGCATGTTTACTAGAAGTCCCACAAAGAAATGCTTTAGCAGTTTAGGTTCTATTCACCATTCAAGCTTAGAAATTTTGGCCACTGAGCCACTGGGGGCTACTTGCAAGTATTATTGAGTTAAAATGAACATGAGGAGGCACGTGGCAGAGGTAAGGTTTTGTTGAATGCATCAATAAAGAAGAGAATGTTATGAAGAGCTCGTTTCCTTAAAGGCAGCACATCAGCACCTCGTGCAGGAAAAGTAATATTACATTAGTGTAAGGAGCTGGTCATAAAATTATATTTAAGAGCTTTGGTATTATATAATCATACTCCTGTCATATCTGTACTTACTATCTGTGAATAGGAAGGGATACTGATGTACATATTGGGTGGATAATTATATGGAACTAAACTGAGTAAAACAATTGCATTACAAAAGCTAGGATAGCTAGTTGACGAATTGAAAAGTGAGTGGAATCAAGGCCTGTGCTAGAATAAATGAAGGGTATTTCTTTCCGTTCTTCTCTTAACTAAGAAGGTAAATACAACCCTACAGGTATCGCTTCTTAGATTGGACCGAATGAACATGAACTCAGCACTTTCAAAATACTTTGTCAGCATTGTTTTGCTAGGAAGAGTTGATTTCTCAAAGATATCGAACTTAGGTGTCTTCTTGTTAAGGAAAGGAATAGTAAGACATTTGCTAAAGGGCACAAATGACGAATTGCAGCGTATAGTAACCACTGCAGCTCTTCAGTTGCGCTTGTTAGCCAATTTTCTACCATTACTTTTCATAAAATAGCTGGAAATATTAGAAAAAGTTGGCAATTTCAACAGAGAAATTAGTTGCTCTCTTTCCTACAAGACTTTTTCTCTTCTTGTTAAATACCAGTTATTGGTACTTTACGTCTTCGGTATAGAGATTGGTTTGGGATGAAGCTTTGAAAATGACAGTTTATCTTTACACTTTTTATGCTTGCTTAAAATGCGAATGAAATTTGACAGGAAAATCCATAAGGACCATATAAAGTACTGACGTCATCTTTAACGGTGAGAGATAACAACTGACCCACAATCTCTTATCTGGTTTGCAAATTTCTTGAAACATAGCCGTATACCCTTTCCGAAAGGCATTCCAAGCTAGCTGTTTTTTCACATAGAGTCTAAATTTTTGCGATTAATTATACGATAGAGACAGCTTTAACATATTTGATACACAACAGATAAAATCAGTCTTTGCAAACAATATGAAGTTATGAGGACTGAAGATAAACTTCAAATTGCATAACCTGCACCCTGTTTACAACTTCTGTACCGTAATAGAAGGTTCTACAGATCAGCTGACTGTTTTTACTGTTCTCTGACTCGCATGGGCACCTCTTTGGGACAACGCTAAGCATAGGCACCTCTTTGGGACATTTTTGTTCCACCCTTTAGCAGGGCCTATATATTTCACACAGTTATATAAATAGCTCTTTCTTTCAACTACATGTTGCTTGTTCATAAAACGTATTTGATCCTGATTGTGTCATCAATGTCCAAAAAAGGACTTTATTGCATTTCATAAAGTACAACTTTGTTCCTCTTGCTTCTTCAATTGAAAGGCAGGAGGGGCACTTGCTCCCCTCTGCCCCCCTCTCCTGCGTCCTTGTAGAACAATTTCTGCACCTGCTAAGAAACCGTAACAACACGACAGTAAACTTCTTATACCGGTACAGTGTAAATGGTAAGGCTGTCTGATACAACTACTACACCGGAGTAGTGTAAATGCAGTTGACTCGTAACACCTGCTACAGAACAGAAGTTGCATTCGCACAGTTTAAACGTGGTCTTATGTTTCGAGTTGCGAAGAAAGAGTACTTAGTTTACTGTTTCCAAAAGAAGCTTTATTCTAACGAGAAATCATTGCGAGCTCTTGAAGATAAGTGTGAAAGAATTAACGGAAGATTGACTTCTGAATTTGGGAGAAAATCAATGTTCTGTGGTTAATGATCAATGATTTGGGTGATTTCTATAAACTAACACTTTGTAGCAGACTCCTGAAAGCAACGAATACTATCAAAATACTGAATTCTTGGTTACTTGCTACAACTTTTCTTCTGTGGTACCGTTCTGTTGCACCTATTCACTAGCCTTCTTATTAAGATACTAAACTACTTTGTAAACAAATTCGCGATGTTGTTTGCCATCTCTATGCTTGTTTGCCGCTAATTCTAATTCTATCGAATCGCTCATTGAACAGACATCACTCGCTGGTAATGACATCAAAATGTCTCTTCGGAATACCAAGAGTGACTCAGCTATGAAAATCAGTAAGAATCGATCTTTATAATGTAAAACATCTGACAAAAATTGGCCAGAAAAGGAACCATTTGAAGGGTCTTAAGTTAAATGTCCTAAGAAAGATTGTATTCAGATCCAGCCATGAGTAGGAAGCTTTGTTTATTAGGAGATTTTTTGAAAAAATTAACTTCAATAATCTGGTTAGTTAATTAGTTTTAGCAAATTCAGACGATGTTAGAATTGCAGGTTGTGGAAAAATGTAGCTACTAACTTCATTATTGGTTAACGTAGTTAGTTATAAGTATCCAACGAAGATCAAGTAATGATATTATCTCTTTAAGCATAAATTTCTAAGGCTGGTATCAGATAAACACATTCCGTTAGAAGTTTAGCTTAATGCATGAATTATTTAACTTTACCAATCTTGTTTTTCTTACAACCATCTCTCTCATCTCTTCTCAGTGAAGGGTAATACATAAATGAAAGGTCCCAATATTGTCTCTTTTACTATGACCCCCAATGTTGTCTCTTTGACCCTAAATGATGACCTTCCGTGTTTCCCCCTTTGTTCCTATTCACTTATAGTCCTCAAATTCTAGGAATTTCCATGATGTCAACATGGAAATATGGCCATTTCTGCAGTCGTATGCATTTTGAGCAAACTATTGTTTCCTTGAAGCCATAAAAAAATGGAGGAATCCCTTAGTAAAACATTGAGTATTCGACGATTTAGCACACATTCTGATGAAACTGGCTGTTGAAAGAGATCATTGACTCATTCAATTGAATGGATGACGTCATAGGAATATTGCCGATTATTGCACTGTATGCACCATTAGAATTTCTACAACGTACATGTTTACGTCAGAGTATTGACGCATCCTCTATTACTACTCTCTGTAGAGCTAGTGTATGCAAAAGAGAGGATACGACAAAGAGATAATAGTTGAGTACAAAGCTTCAACTTAGAAATATTTTTGAAATTATGTCTTAGTAGGGAAGTTATTCAAATTTAATTTCATACCAAACATTCATGAACATGAGTGGGTTTGTGAGATGGAGTGTTACACCTCAACACGGAATTGTCCGCTTCCAATAAAATCACATTTAAATACTTAACTGTAATTTTTATTTTTCCTGTGCAAGTTTTATGTCATTGTGAAAGTGTAGATACCTTTCGTTCCATTGAATGTTATATGCAGGAACGAGATTTAAGGGGGGCTATGGGGAGTAACTCACCCCCAACCTTGAAACTTTCCCATTTTGCAGGGGAATGGCAGCACAGTGTATTTTTGCAAGGCAACTTACTGGACCCCGGACCATTTGATCAACTATTTTTGCTAAAGGACCAGAAGGTTAACATAAAAATTTTCGCAGGGCAAACCCCTGACACCCTCAGAATATATTGAAGTTACTTCCATGGTTATATGTATGGTAATATGTATGAGAAGAGCTGTCTTTATGGGTACAAAGATCAGAAAACGAAAGTCGATTTATAAAGATATTGCTTTAATTTAACAATCGTTTCCTTTCAGATGTATGCTGTGTATTTTGCTAGCCGAATTTCATCTTCCTTTCTACAGTTTGGCATTATTGAAGGGTTTTCATAGCAATTTAAATAGTAGCTCTGTCGCTATAGTTAATTCAACAACACCTAATTATTAGTCCAACATATTGCACAATGCAAATAATTCATTCACACACGTACTTTCTGTTGGTGTTCACCTGATCAGGAAGTCTAATATTGAAGCAAAATTCATAAGTTTTGTCAGATTTGTTGTTTCCCATATCAGTTTTCAAAAGATATGCATTTTCAATATTGATAGTTGTTGCACGAAAATTACGTCATTTCTGCCGGTGAGCTGCAACCCATTAGGTATTACGTGCAATTTAGGGGGAGTAGGGAGGTTCTGCAAGTTGACTTAAATTTGATGCAGGAATTTACAGTTTTGTCTTCGCTTGCAATGAGTATAGAGTTAAGCCAAGCTAAGACGCAAGGCACACAGCAGAGTATACTTGTTCTGATGAATCAATAAGAAGCTAGAGACATAAATATTGCATTAAAGTTTTGAACGGTGATGGGGTTGTATGCGAGTACCTTTGAAGCATACATTGAAGCAAAAATTTCCAAAGATCGCAAAGTAAACTAGCTACACATAGCTTCAGGCCAGAGATGGCTCTAACTTTATACAACTAAAGGGCGTTATCAAATTCGAATCTTCGAGGCAAATTGGAGTAGTATTTGTGAAACTTCGTCTGTAGATTGAAAAGAATTTTTGATAATCATATGGTCAAAAAGTGAAGATTTTCAGTGAGGGGCTTCAAGTTTGTTTTACTGCTTCTGATGTAAAGACCCGAAAGTTTGAAAAACAAAAAGTTAAGAATTACGAAATTCCTATCATCAATGGAGACCTCAATGAATTGTCAATGAATAAAAATATTTTTCAGTTCTGAATAATCATCCTTCTGCTAAAGATTGCGTAGTGAGTCACATAAACTTTTTTTTTAGCTAATTCCGCCGCTATGATGCACTGTAGTCACGTGCTACTATAGCCTTTTCCACGGATTTACATGCAAGAATTCCCAACGATCTCTGATTGAGAAGAAAACAAGAAACTCTATCAATTTGTAAATAAAAGGTTTGGAGGAAGTAGAAGAAAGAACAGGCAATAACAACCATAAAAATAGAAAGATCTATAATTAGCCATGGGTAGCGGTCGAGTTTCTAAATGATCTCATTGTGAGAAACTGTCAATTTGAACATCGAGGCAACGCCTTTCAAATTGTGAACATAGAGCGCTGAACAACATCTTAGATTTCTACGCAAAATAAAGGTCAAATAAGCAAATAGGTAAAATGCGAATCTTAGGCGAAAGCTGAAAAGTCTTGTATGTCATTGTTGCCGGGGAACAAAGCAGTAAGTAATGGATGTTATGGAGACCGAGCCATTCGGAAACAAAGTGAATTCATTGATCACTAAATCGGAATGTTCAAGATTCCGCACACCTTGCTTGCATGGACGATATCAGCGTTTAAGCCAAAAGTTGGGTGGAGCTCGAACGAAGGAGTTTCCATTCCCGGCAACTATGACTGCCAGAAAATATGTAACACAACGACGCCAATGTGTGCAACAAATAGACTAGCAAGAGTATGTTGTTTCCATTTGATGGACTATCCAGAGTAAGGAATAAAGCATGTAATTTCTTATGAAAGGAAAAGTAATCCATTCACTCTATGATCCAAAGAAGACATCTGATTGAAATGCTCAAGAAGCAAAATTTAGCAAACAGGATCTTAGAAATCCTGCGTTTTTCAAAAAATTTTAATGTCATATCCGCAAATTTTGAACGGTCTTTGAAGACGGAGTTTGTGCGTAAACAAAAACACGAAATCTAGTTACTTTTAAACCATTTAAAATCAGTTCATTATTCCAAGCCTTAACAAAATGTTTTGATCAAAACCTCCGTGACTGTAAAACAAAAGCGGCAAAGGGCGACAAATTTAGTCGCAATTTATTTTGTGTAAATGGGAACTCATAAGCGGCCAACCATCTAGTGATAATGACTTTTTGCAATAGCTAAATTTAGGTCGTGCTTTCTTAAGACATAAATACGGGGTACTGCTTTACCATGGGATACTAATTTGAGAAATAGAGTCTTCTCAATGGATTTTATATGTGAAATTAAGACCTTTACTTCAGATATTGAATGTCATAATTTGGGGACAATACGTGGGCGAAGAAAGCGAGGAATAAATTGGAGAAAGATCACGAAATATTGTTAAAGGATAATGATTGGATCTGATTAAAGACTTAAGGGATCAGAAGCCCTGCTGGGTTAAATTTGTTACTCTGTCCTTAATTTCCTTTTAGAGTCTTTGAGTATGTGAAAACAACTCGGCTGAAACACTCAAATTAACGTAAGAGTATTGGACATTGATGATCAACTGTATTGCCAGAAAAGAAGTAAAATTCTTGGACAGGGCAAATAATGTTACTCTTTGTCTTCATATAAATAGTAAAAAACCCTCAAAAATGAGTTGTAGGGGGATTCATTCCTAAAGAATTTTGAGAGGAGATTTGTTCACACTTCGCTTCTAAGGTGTTTTCACAAAACACATGGAAAAACACAGATTATCAACTTACCATTGATAACAACGGTTTTGGACTCCAAATCATCAAAACAATTCCAACCGCTATGTAATTATATGAATTCATCTTGTAAGACTTCTGTGATCAGGGATCCTCTTTTCATTGATGTTTCGACCAGCCTCTGACCAATCTTTTAGACAAATGCTACCAAGCGTCTCTGCATTGATTTATATAAGCAAGTCGCCTCGCTTTCAAATTCCTTTCTTTTGTTCAAGGCAATAGACGAACAATAAGGAGAATAATTCTTCAAGGTGGCTAAAGTGTAGATAAAATAAGAACAACAGAGAATACTTTTCAGCGGTAATTAAATTTATATTTCAATTGAACTCAACTATCAATGTGCAACTAAGCAATCTAGCGCTTCCTACTTCTGAATTGATTGCTTACTTTCTCTACAGACTGTGAATTGATCTGCTAAATACCTTCGTTTGTGAATTATAAAAGAAGTTGTAGGAGTGAATATCTGAATAATTTATGCACGAGAAACCTCAAAGAAAATACAATTATTCCATAAATTCATGCAAATAATGAGCTTATGGTGTGAATGAACTATATCAGGATAAAATTATACCTTTAAAAACTAAAATATTGGGAACATCTTGTGAATAATTAATAGACTATTGAAGTTTTCAAATTAGTCTTGACCAAATTAGCAAATTTTACATGCAAAAGTTTGGCAGGGGTGAAATATTTGAGCTGGAGGAAAGTCTTTATTAAACACTTCGCACGTTCACTTCCTAATGCGTTAATCATGGTTTTTTCCTGCTTGTTACACATTACTTCCTTCTATCACTTCTTTCGCAGAAGCAGCTGCTAAAACATCCTTTAAAGTGGTTTCGTATCTATCTATCTACAATTTATTAGATTTTGAATAGCTTGCAGTATACCATTAAAGAAGTGGCACGAGCAAGGCATCAGAATAGGCATCTAGTTACGTATGCAAGGAAATAGCGTGCAAGGCAACAATACCATGATACAGGCCCCTATTTATAGGAAACAAACTCTCTGGCTTCAGCCTGGATATTTCTTGATATTTCATCAAATCCAGCCTTAGATTTTTCCTCAATTTAAAAACTTCTAATCACAAAAACAACCCATATTAGGCAATTGTAATGCAAGAAAAAGGATTCTCAGATTTTGTGAGGTATGTAACGGATATTCATTCTGTTTTCTTCCCTTTTTGACAAAAAATTTACTAGTAGAAACAGTTTTTGCAAGTTATTATTTGAAACTCAACCTGCCAATGTTTTTTAAATGCTTCTTAATTTTTGTCTGATTTCAGCCTCATGTTTCTTATAGACATTTTTCTGATTAAAAAACGTGTATTGGGGAAGAACTTAGAAATTTAAATGCGGAAAAAATTCCCTTTAACAACCGAAACTGCTAAATGATCTGACTACACGTCACTGCAACAACTGAGGTATAATCCTTATCAAATTGAGAAATTTACTGAGGATTTTGTTTCTCTCATCATCAAAATGGAAAAGGCACGGTTGATTGAAGTTGATAGTTGATTGAAAAATGCAGCAATGCAAAGGTCAGAAGAAAAATGCTAATAATGACATCAAAGTTTCTGTAAAGTTTTTAATAATGGAAAAGCGAATGGAAAGCGTCTTAATCCTGGGCTTGATATGCTACGACACACTGCAGCCCGAAGTCCAAGACTGATCATAATCCGAATGAAGGGAATGCTACTTACGATTAACTGATTGAGTAACCAAAACGTTCGAATTTGCAAGCATTGATTCAAATTCATTGGTGGAGAACATAACAAGCAAAGACCTAAACGCACCATAAAACTTTTGGGACAATTAGGTTGCAAACTACTAAAATGAGTTAGTGACTTTAGTGGTGTAACAAGATATAAAATAAATACTGCACGCTTTTTTATGAGAATAATGTTTATAAGAATCTTTGAAATTTTGTTCCTCTTTCTAGTTGCAATGCACATCGCGTGGATTTGCACTTTTTGTGCTTATGGTGCAAAAATAAATAAATAAATAAAAATGAATAAAAATGAATAAATAAAAAAATTAATGAAAAGCGTGCATATAAATATAAATATAAACATTTGTAAATGCATTATATATATATACATATATCTATATTATATATAAAATGGGTAACTAAATAGATATATTTTTTATCTTTATACATATCCAGTTATATACATATGTATCCAATTTTTATTAAAATATCAGCTTCTTTTAATGCTTTCAAATAACAGCTGAAGGACGTCCTCATAATTCACAATGCTTTTTAATATCATTGAAGAAAGTTCTCGAACTTGTTGTTGTCTAACTCCTCAATCACCCAGAACTAAATTGCCCTTTGAAGATTCTCTGGTTTTTTTCCTTCAATTATAGTTCATGCCTTTATCAATTTTTAGTTTTAAATGGAGAAGGGCTCTCTCTCTCTACTGGCTCAACTATTTGAAAGCTCCTCCTTAGACAACTATATTTGAATGCATAATCTTTGGGATTGAATATATGTAGTAATGAATTATTGTATTGTTAAGTACCTTTATTGCTATATATTAAGCTAGGTGTATACAATTCATATAGATATATTTGTGAATGAAGCTGAACTGAATATTATTGTAAAAGAGGTGATTCTATCAAGCTTGACATGACTGTTGCTGCCTCTCAACGTCGAGAACTAATTTTACCTAAGTCAAATAAATATATATCTTGCACGGAGAACCGAAAGTTTTCATGGTAAGAAATGATCACCATGGTAAAATATTAGAAGCAACACTTTTGTACTCCAATGGTCTCCTGAGGAATCAGTAAAACAATTACATGGTAATCAATCCGGGATTAACAAATCTAAGGAATCTTATCAATCGTCTTGTCGCATTGTTTAATTTCGAGAAATCCGAGGACATTTTCGGCTCGTCAATGATTCTGGGAGGTCACTATCCAATTTAATCCCTAACTGTCCCCTTTTGTTCTCTAATGGCGAGAGTAATGTTGTTTACTTCCATTTGAGCAAAAAACAAGTTTGGCTCTAACAAGACTTGTTAGCTTTACAAAAGGATTTACAACAGTCTGGTCACACACGACTACCTGTTGGTGTATTAATACAAGCTAGCTAGGTTGGATAAGAAACCAAAGCTCAGACTTTAAAGAAATACAGTGCGAATGTGATATCAAAAGACATTATTCAAAATCATAGTGGAACAGAGTGTAAATAGTTCTATAGAAAACCAGATACCTTGCTGCTAAGCAACAAGCAGGCCATACTTACTTCATTTTCAGTCAAGAAAGCATCATTTACACTTTTGCGCTGAATTTCTCCCTCAACTTTAGAAAAACTCGGATTTTAGGAACAATAGCTGCTTATTTATTTATCTATACATATTTTATGCACTTTTAACAGCATTGTAAAAATTAATTGTGCAATTATGAACTATTTACCTTTTTGTCAGAAATAGCGTTAGTTTATTTGACTATATAAGATTCAAAATTGAAATACTAGAGAATGTTTGAATGTCAATGAAAGAATCAACACACGTCTCAAATATATCCTAAATTTTTTTAATTTAATGCAGATTTGCAAATGTAGCGACAGAGTCACTCAGCTGCTCGATTCAGTTTCCATTAATGCTAATCCAGTCAATGAGATTTCGAATGTCAATGGATGTTTATCACCATGTGAGTCTGATGATAGTTGTGAATTAAATGTTTAGGGGACATATGTTTACTGATGTTTACTTTGTTGGGGACACATGTTTACTGATGTTTACTGTGTAGGGGACACATGTTTAATGATGTTTATTGTGTATGGGGACGCATGTTTACTGATGTTTACTTTGTAGGGAACACATGTTTAATAATGTTTACTGTGTATAGTGCACATGTTTACTGATGTTTACTGTGTAGGGAACACATGTTTAATGATGTTTACTGTGTATGGGGACACATGCTTAAAAGAAGAGTCTGAGATAGATTGCAGATGGGAAAAATAATTCTAAATGTTTGAGACTAAGAAAACGTATCGAGAGCAGGGAAGTGTCATTTATCAAAAATACTGATTAGAATAAAAGCCGCTATTAAGCTTTTTTTACTGCATAATGTCCCAACTTTGGTTTGCTGGTTTTGTATAGGCCAATTTCTGAACATTGAATTACCAACAAGAAGATTGAAAGGAATGAAGTAAAAAGTGGCTAAAATGACTATGAACTTTCTCCTACCTCTGCAATTTTAAATAACAGGCGTTTATCGCATCCTAGTTTCAGAAATTACAATGCAGCCATCAGGACAAAAGATTTGCAAATGCGAGAAACCTAGTTTCAGCAATAAAATGCGGTCATGCAAAATAAAAAAACTATGTCTGGTAATGAAGAGTACAATTTGAAACTGTGCATCTAAGCTCATACACGAAGCAAAGTTTCTTAGCTAATGGCACATTACAAGGACAATTTCTACAAACAATAAATTCCACAAGGTAATGAATTCCCATTAGAGGCAATGAAAGCTGTTTCAAAACTAATTAATCGTGTGTAATTAGAATAGTTTTAGGGCCTGTTGCAATTGATAATCTTCTCAATGTGTAGAATTTTATCAACATTGTGCAAAAGTTTGGATTGAAGTTAGAAAAATAGCCAGCTTTTTCCTGCTTTTTAAATCGTCTTTGAAACTGAACAGACAACAGGAGATCAGTAGCTTAAACGGATGGCAAAATACCAACAAGGCTAAAGTTGAAAATATTTCAAGTTTGATTTATAAACTCTGTAATTCTTATTTTCAAGGCTCAAAAGAAAAATGATCGCGATGTGAATGCCAGAAATTTTCTCATTCTGATGTTTATGTAGTAATCTTTTGGGATTTAATCTTCTAAATCATCGTTTACAAGCAAATGCATCGTGAATTTTTAACATTTGTTACAAGCTATAAATCTGGATTAAGATCACATTGTCGCATTAATTATGTTTTTGCTATGCCACATTTAGAATGTTTACAAAACTAAATGCCTGCATTCGTCTCTTCTAAAGATCAATGATATTGCTGTAGCAAACATACTTCTTCCACTTTAGTTGATGCATGTCGTTTACACTAAATGTCAAGCAAAGAAAGCATGTTACCAAGGCAACATTTCGGCCTTCTTTTAAGCACAGTACACGCTCATGGGAAATATGTAGTGCTTGAAAATATATATAAATATATGTAAATATATATCATGTATAGAGAAAAAGGCCAAAGAAAGGGAATCTTAGTCTACATGACATGCAAAACGGCAAATCTCAATAAAAATACAACACAATCTGACGTGTTTCTTAGGGGGGGGGGCTATTGCACAAAGATTTGGACTGGCATCAACTAATTCTATGGAGAGATTGAGTTGTCTGTTTGAAGTCTTTTCATTTGTGCCGTTAGTGCGATTATTCTAAGCATCAAAGATGTGCTCTCAATAAATGGAAGCTGCGTAATTATGAACTAAATCAGAATTTCATCCTATACAACACCTCTGCAACCAAATAAAATTCCCAATCTTTTTCACACAACAAATAGATGCATAGTTGAGCTATGACATCAACAAAGAAATTTGTTTTGTTTTGTGAGAAGCTGTTGAAACAAAACCATCATTATT